>JAOEHY010006546.1:0-23127 GCA_025447955.1 Psilopsiagon aurifrons | reverse complement strand
AGGTCTCAGGAGAGCAGAGTAGAGGGGCAGGATCACCTCCCTCGACCTGCTGGTCAAGCTCCTTTTGATGCAGCCCAAGATACGGTTGGCTTTCTGGGATGCAAGCACTCACTTCCATGTTGTGCACCCCAAGCCTACTAACTGGTGGCATGGTAGGAGAAGCAGAATATGCCTTGAGTCTGTGTAAGCTCTGATCAGCAGTAATGGAAACATCCCTGAATCATCAACAGTGTTTCCACCAAAAATCCAAAACATAGTCCCATACCAGCTACTACAAAGAAAATTAATTCTACCCCAGGCAAAACCAGCACAACCAGCAATAACAGAGGCAGGAGGTAGCATTAATTCTATCAGATTCCTAAAAGAGTCAATCTATTATAAAGTTTTGACAGTATACTTTAAGGATTATTACAAATCAATTATCCCTTTGTCTGGAAAAAAATAGTGCCTGTAATGTGATTGCTATGTCAATACTAGTCATGAATTAGATTTGGAGGAACGTAGAAATGCAAATTTCTACTACATGCTGAGTATTTATCCTGCAACTAATGAATATTCACTTGACTCTTGTAACCTAACCTAATTAACCATAAAGCTACAGATAGATTTCACTTGACCCCAAACTTTAAACTGTTAGCTGCTTCTTTGCCTGATAGTGAAGTAATACAATTATTTATGTACCAAAGCAGAAAAAGGTTGATCCCCAGTCATATGACAGTGAGTGGTATAACATGGAATAAAACTCAACATTTTTGTAGAAATTCCATTAAAATTTTCATTGTCTGCCTAAGGAGTATAGGGATCATTTAAGCATCCCACCAGAAAATGCCTTCCCTCAGCTTCAGCAGAATAAATTCTAAGAGAAAGGAGAAAAATAAAATACATAAAACAACCATAAGGGAAATAGAAAAAAAGCCCCTTCACTTAGGATTAAGCCAAGTTATTACATGTTTACTTTTATTCCCTGCTTAGAACAAAATCCCTGATATCAGTGGATATGTGCCTATATGAGAAAGGAGTTGAAATTGATGAAAGGTCTCTTCATTTGATCTTCTATTTTAACCGTGACGCAAAGGTCTGACAAATAAAATGCCCAAATAGTGCCAGCTCTAGGTAAGAGAAACACATAATAAATAGAACCTGTATCTTAGGAAGTCTCAAGAAATCTGTGCTTTCTGTATTTTCATATCACATAAGTATTTTCTAAGGAAGGATTTTGCTGTCTCATTATAGCAACCAAGATTTTTACTCACACTCAGCCAAGACTGAGTAAAAATTCTAGATCTGGCCACATTCCCAGTGACAGTAGACAACAGCTGGAGATCAATAGATTTTCTTCAGCCTTGTGTTCCTCCTGTTGGTCTTGCAGATACACAAATGTATGCCTGTTTTTTCTCTGTAGGACTGATTAGAAAATGTTTTTCTCCTGTCTTAAGTTGTAACTTCATGTTCTTCATTAGTAATGCTTTTGGAAATTCCTTCTAGTCCCTCCTTCAGTCTTCCCTGCTTGTTCTTTTTGAAGGGTTATTTTTCCACTAAGGTGCTTTCTATTACTTGAACCAAATCCTAGCTTGACTGGGAAGAATAGTGGCTTACAGCACAGGGAACAAACAAGAGACTAGAACAGTCTGCAGACCCCTTTATGGGATTTTGTGACTCCTCTTCTGCTCTTACAAACACCAACATTTGTGAGGTACAGGCTCATCGTTCTTTTGTGTTTTAATCATTCTGAGAACCAGCAAAAATGCACTTCAATCATTTTGTAAAAATGAAAAATTCTGGCTTTAGTTCAGCCTTATTATGCATATACTGGAAATCTTCATCTTGGTTTTATATGCCTTCCTTGTTTCTCTTTGCTGTACTGACAGTGATAGGTAGAACAAACCCCACAAGGCACCTGGAATACATTTGTAAATTCTTAACCCAGTGAACAGAACTGATACTTTCAAGGGGTGCAAGTGTCAAAAATGCTTTTCTAGCCATTTGCACGAGAAGGAATTGAAACAGTAGAGCTGGGGCATGATAAAAACCAGGATGACACTGTCAATTTGTCTGTCATTATTAGTATCTCTGGAGAAAGGGGGTTGTTCACTTGTTCCCTAGAGGAAAGCTAAGTATTGCTGTCTTTCCTGCTTTTCAAATTGGATAGAGAGATGTTTACGAAGCAAGTGCTTATATTTGCCCTTTTTAAAGCAGGCAAGCTTACAAATGACATGATTCCAGGCTCTGCTGCTAAAATACAGTGAAGATCCACAAAACACTGGGAAGTAGCGTCTAGTAAAACTTCTGGGTTTCTACCTCTTGAGCTTTACAGCAATAGTAACAGGAAGCGATAACGAAAGACATCAAAGCAAAGACTGCGTTCATCTGCATTTGGGAGAAATGGACCAGTTTTGCTGCTCCACAAAAAGTCTGGCTTGTCTAGGAAATCCTCGGTTGCTTGACAGGCTTGTAAAAGCCTTGCCTGTAGACCAGGTTTAATAAGAATTGGCTGGAAATGAATTCATTATTAAATAAAGTATTTCACTTTCTGCCAGTTTAAGCCCTCTTCTGTAGGTGAGAAATATTCTGAATTTTGACAAGGTTTTGCTGAAAGCACACATGAAAGGTCCTGTTAAAAAACAGAAAAAAAAAAAAAAAAAAGAAAGTTTGCTTAAAACAGCTAATTTCAATGATACCGCATTTGTGACTTTAAAAAGCAAATGTAGAAATCTAAGAATATTCATTTGAGGATCTCTGGTTGCTGACAGCAATATTTTAAAGAGACAATATTTCTAAAGACTATGGGTCAAATTCAGCTTTGTTGTAGGTGGGCATAACTTCTACTGCCTTCAAGGCAAATTGCACTAATGTAAAAATAAGTGTTACCGTGTATGTCACTTTCCTTTTAAACTGAATACCTGGGAAATTACTTTAACAGTAGAAAAGTTTTCAGATTCTCTGCTGCTGATACTGAAGAGATGCATGTAGTATTCTGGTTGGTAATTTATGGAGAGGTTCTTTGGTATTCAATGTGTTAGGGACTTCAAAAAACACACTCTGACCTGCAGCTAAAATAGTTGTGAACCCTTCTACCTGTAGATGACAAGATGCCTCCTGAAATTATTTCTTTTGTAGTTTCTTCACAAAGTGACGCTATTCTCTCTTCAAGCAAACAAGAAAGAAAGAAAGAAAGAAAAATCATAAAAAAAAACAACCAGGGAAAAAAAAAAAGGAACGTTTCAAGGCCAAACAATTCAACTTTTTCCTGATGTAGCAAAATCCACTCTGCTAAGTCTATGTAGACTTAGGACCTTAAAGACAGAATTTATACAGAAGTGTGTTAAGAGTGCTTTTCTTCTATTATCCAGAAGAAATTAAGGCTCTAAATAGAGGAGAAAAGATACCTTTTACATGATCAACAATGTCGACAAGCTGTTTGATCTTCAGTTTGGAGAATATAACTTATCAGAGATGACAGAGGATTCTCTCTACAGTTTTCCTCATACACCATGTGAATAAATCCCACTGGTTACCACTGGAATCTATTGTGCAGAAGAAGAAAGATAAAGTTTATTCTATTTCACTGGCCTCCATTTCATTAACTTTCTTTAGGGTTACCCTAATAAAGCCGACAAAGCGATGAGTTATGAAAATAGAAATGAGCTGACAAAAGCTGTTATCATGCTACAGTAATTCCTTAGGATGTGTGACCTCAATCTGGACAGCACATTACAGCAACTAAATAAAATGGTGTGACTGGGAGTAAAAAAATATTTACATTGGCCATTTCCATTCTTATGCAAGTCTTCATAGAATTATTATTTAAGGATTGGGAAGAATCTGGACGGGTCAGCATACTGCATGGCCAGTTTGTAAGGGTAGGAAATACTGAAGGCACATATGTTGTGCCATTTTGTACCCTTTGTACATTTGTGAAGCATTAGAATTACTAATGCCTGAAATTTCCTTCCTTTTATGAAATTTAAAATAACACCAGTATGTCAAATCAAAATAGGAGATATATTGTAAAATTGGCAGATAATTTCATGTTATGGCAAAGAAGGCTGTCAAGGTGGAGTATGAAAGCTTTCTTACGTTAGTTGACCTTTTGTGTTTTTAGGTAGGAGATTGGACTAAGTGAAGTGCATATGCCTAATCTGATGATCTGATGTTCCATCACTCTCATATTACCACAGAAGTTTTCCCAAAAATATTATAAATACCATGTTACATAGAAGTTATAAATAGAGCAAGGATTTTTGCTTTAATTAAAAAAAAAAAAAAAAATGTGGAAAAGACTGTGTTGTGATTTGGGGTTTGGTGGGTTTTGGTGTTGGGTTTTTTTTTGTTGTTTTGTTTTGTTTTTGTTTTGTTTTCTTTTCTTTTCTTTTTTCTGCTGGGAAAATAAAAATGAAAGAATTAATTTCAGCTTATATTCATTTTACTTTCTGTAAGACCATAGGGATGGTACTTTGTTCTCCCTAGGCTTTCAATTACTCTGTGGCATGTACTCCCTATCTTGACTACAGTTCCCAGAATGCATTCTGGAGAATTCCCTGACTTTAAGGGAGCTTGACTGTGGTGCACCATTAATGGGTAAGGTGAGTGAGTAAGTGAAGGAGAAAGAAAAGGTGCCACTGTGTTTTAGGTAGATGAAACTTATTTTATTTAAGGTCGAACTGACAATGAAATTTATCTACTTGAAATATACAAAGCACCAGGTGCTTTGTATTTCATTTCCCTTTGTCTTTCGACATTTTTCCATCCTAAATCTCTTGTTCTGCCAAAAAGTCAGTCTAAATGGTTTTCTTTGGTTTACATCTGCTCTAATTATGAGGAATTCTTGCCATCCTATTAAATATTTGGCAGTAGTTACTGGATTAAACGACCCATTGATTTTTTTTTTTTTTTTGGTCTAGCCAATGCTACTAGCAAAGCATACATTCTGTCTCTTCAGCCCAAATGAGGGCACAGATTTAGCAGTGAAGAGCCTTCAGGTAGATCTATTTTTTTCTGAAAAGACCTTAAGTATTTTGCTTGACCTCTCAAATATATTTAAGCAAATTCTTTTGTTGTTGCTGTTGTTCTTGATAAAATACCTATTCAAAAAGGTTACATATAAAAGGTTACATATGAGTTCTGTAGGTACAGGGGCACCATCCAGAGAGACTTTGACTGGCTTAAGGAGCAGGCCCATGTGAACCTCATGAGGTTCAATAAGGCCAAGTGCAAGGACCTATGCCTTGGTAAGGCAATCCCCAGTACCAGTACGGACTGGGGAATGAATGGATTGGGAGCAGTTCTGCTGAGTCCAATGTGGACTCACAGCTCAGAAAGCCAGTTGTATCCTGGGCTGCATCAAAAGGAGCATGATCAGCAGATCAAGGGAGGTGATTCTCCCACTCTACTCTCATGAGACCCCACATGGAGTAATGTGTTCAGCTCTGAGGCCCTTAGGAAAACAAGGATGTGAGTCTTCTAGATCAGGTCCAGAGAGGGCCATGAAAATTTTCAGAGAGCTGGAGCACCTGTCCTGTAAAGACAGGCTGAGAGAGATGGGGGTTATTCAGCCTGGAGAACAGAAGGCTATGGGGAGATCTGGTTGCGGCCTCTCAATATAAAAAGGGGGTCTATAAGAAAGATGGGAAAAAAATTTGTAGCAGGATCTGTAGTGACAGGACAAGGGACAGTGGTTTAAACTGAAAGAGGGTAGATTTAGACTGGATACAAAAATGAAATATTTTTATGTTGAGCATGCTTAAGCCCTGGAATAAGTTACTTAGAGATGTGGATACCTCATCCCTATAGAAGAATTCAAGGTGACGTTGGACAGCTTGAGCAACCTTATCTAATGGGAAATGTCCCTGAAGAGAGGGGTGGACTAGGTGAACTTTCAAGATCCCTTACAACCCAAGCCATTCTATATTTTATGCATTCATGGTAAAATTTGGAATAGATACATTTCTGTATCGAGACATTTATTTACTTTGAGTTTAGTGAATGTATATTACTGATGAATATCCACAGACTGATTACATGAGAAGGTCGAAAAATGTGGAACTGACATTGTTATTAGAGAAAATACGTGAAAATTGTTGCTGGCATTATCTTTGCTCCCTCTGTAGCAGAGATGTATCTGTGATTCTCCACCAATCATTACCATGGAATACAGAATCCAGTTCCTACTTGTCTTTCATTTTGGAGGCCACTAGCAGCCCTTGTTAACTGTCCCGTGACTGATTATTACCTCAACATAAATGGCTACACTTTTATTTTCAGTTTGTTTTGAGGTAACAAAGGAGTTTTATTCTGATAATATAATAAAATTTTGTCTGAAGTAGCAATAATGTAATCTCTAGCTGTATCAGTTTCCTTAAGAGTAATACTTTCTCCATTTTATCTATACCATACAGTTTATTTACTTACTTGTGCAGTCTCTCACATTTTTGCTTCATGATCTAAAGAAAAAGTCTACCCTCTTAATCTGTTTCTAACTGCTGTCACTTGGCCCTGCTGTCCTATCTTTGCTTAGTACACTGAAAATAGTTCATAATATTGGCAATTCTAAAAACCCTGCAATCCAGCTCTCTTCCTAAAAAATCTTCAGGAGAAACTGCTACCTAATATCTGATCTTTATTTTCTCATCAGAGGCTTAAAAAAAAAACCCAAATCCCCCATTTCTCCAGTTACCAAAGTATTTCTTTCATCACTCTTGCCTTATTTGCTGCCTCTCCAATCAGCAGCCAATAGCTGTTGTCTCTAATCATTGCTCACAATGTCATTTCAACTGCTTTTAATTTCAGCACAGTTCTAGTGATAGTGAAAAAATTGCTTTCCTTCATCTAGCTAACAACATTTTTCATTTCTCCTTTCCTCTTAGAATTTATCTAACCTTTCAAAACCATGGAACACTACATGCTTTTGCTCCAGTTCTACAGGCATCTGTTCTGTTTCCTTACCTACATAAATGAATATATAAATTATCAAAACCAACAATATCTCCCCCCCCCTTCATCTGATTTTTTTTTTTTTTTTCCCCCCAAAAGAACATTTCTCTACGGAATTGCCCTTAGCAAATTTCATTATTTACCACTTTTATCCATTAGTATTATTCGCCTTACCTTATCTTGGTAAGGGATCATAGTGATCCTTGGGATTTCATCCTATTTCTTAGCACAATTCAGTATATTGAAAATATACATACTGCATAATTTTTCATAGTTCAAATACTTGAAGTCTTCTGTCAAGGCTATACACCACATTAACCAATTTGAAGGAGGCCTGGCTAACCAGGAATAGAGGCAGCTTCTGTCTGGATTTCCTAATCTTCCAGATATTCTCACGTGGTTGGAATAAGTGTTTACATGACTCAGCCATCATTGCCAATGATTATCTTCTGTTGAGGCTGTTGCGGGGAATAATTTAAGAGTGCATTGAGCCACAGAAAGAGAAAGAATGAGCTTGATCAAAAATAAGGATTTGATAAATTTCCACTTCAACTTCTCTTCCCAAGCACACAGTGGGATTCAGAACTCAGAGTTAGACTTTTATCTTCCCCCGTAGGGCCTGGAGAGAGCTAAGCAACTCAGAATGAATCCAAGAAACCTCTGGGCTGCCTGAGGAGCTACCTTGTTGTAAGCATGGGAATCACTGATGACAGATATATATCTAACACCATGACCATATCTGAAGTCTGCTGGCTTACTGAAAGCTCATCAGAAGAAGCCTCCAGTCACTAACAATTCCTGACACAGTACGCTGCCTAGAAGGTAAGTTGCTCTTCTTTCAAAGAATGAAACAAGATTCTCCCCTGTGGTAACGAAAAGGGTGCAACAATTGTCCAATTTGGTAGGATTGTCTAATAGACATTTATAAATCAGGAATTCTCTAGGTTCAGAAGGGTTTTTTTGAGCCTGAAAGTGACAGAGTCACATCTCTTCTCTTCAGGCTTTCGTATATAGTGAGTTTATCAAGATTCCCTTCCTGACACATTAAAGTGGTTTCAAGATCTATGGAAGCAGAAATAGAAATGTATGAGAAGTGATAGCATTCTACAGACTGTAATGTTTGGGGTTCTTGTGTGACAGGTTAAAAGTTTACCAGCTGTATCATGCAAATTAATACAGAAATACTGAGTTTGTGGTGGCTAAAAACCAAACTAAGTTGTTAAAAGTCCTAGCATAGAATCATAGAGTGGTTAGAGTTGGAAAGGACCTTAAAGATCATCTAGATCCAATTCCTCTTGCCATAGGCAGCGACACCTTCCATTAGACCAGGTTGCTCAAAGCCCATCCAGCCTGGCCTCGAACACTTCCTGGGTTCTGTGATCTGCAGTGGACAAGATACTGTCAGTTTGGTCATAGACTAGCCACATCTGTTTTATTTAGCCATTTTGCTGATGCTGAGAAAATTATGGAGAAGTTGTATACTTGTGTACTTCTTGGGAAAAGGGTGATTATTCTGAGGATGCCTGCTTTACAATTTATGGCTGCTTTGCTCTGGAGACACTGCTTGAGGAATGACTGGGAGTGAAATCCACATGATTACATGCAGAAATGTGCAAGATACAGTGAATCATGCGGGAGAAATGGATGCATCTAAGGAGCAGTTCAAAGTGTTATTGTAAGGTAGATGTCAAAAACAGGACTGCTGTATTGTGCCCTAAACCACCATTTCTCTGTTATTGGCTATAAAAGGAAACAGATGCAGATAACCTACATTGTAGCATGCCTAAAGTAACAGGAGAAACCAGGGCATCATAGTTACCCAAACAGCTGCTAATTTCTTATTTCTAATGTATCATGTCACTGTGCAGTCAATGTTTCCCTGGTTTGCTAACTGTAACTACCACATACTATCTAGGTTACATCACCAGTCACTTGTCAAGTCAGTTCATTGAGCACATGAAATGCACTTTTCTAATTAAAAAAAAAAAAAAAAACAAAACCAAGAAGTTAATACTATTAAAAATATTCAAAATATCCAGTAGAAAATAATGTATGCTACAGTTCACAAGATCACTGGGATTTGCAAAGAGATTTACTAAGTGTTGCTTACCGTGTACTCAAGCAAGGAATTATGTGATCTGAAGGTAAAAGCAGAGTAAACTTGTCATACTTCCCCCTCTCCCTATTACAATATAATTTTTTGATATTATAAGACATATGCTTGATGTAAACTTTGAATCTCCTAATTAACTGCAGAATCAGTATCAGATTGGTGAGAAGTTCAAAAACACAGTCTTTTTTTTTTTTTTTTCCCTTTTTTCTACATTTATGTCCCACAGCAACTGAGAAAGCAACCATATCTAACAGGAAACAAGCCATTACGAGGACAGTTAAAGCTATAACTTGGAGAACAGTATCTCCTCTTTTTCCTATAGTTTAAATATTCTCCTTAATGTATAACAGAGAAAAATATGGTCATTGGATTGGTATATACAGATTAAGGCAATCTGAATTTGACACAACTCAGGAGGATATCTAAAGGTGAATTTTAGCAATGCTTACTTGCTCACTGCTCCTGGGGATTCTAAGCTGATAGTTTTGGATAATACTAAAGAGACTGATGACTGTTTTAGAAATGACAGCTTGCTTCTAGCCTCAACAGGGATTTAATCAGCAGAGTTTACTACAATGCAAGGATACTAGAGCTAATCTGAACTGAGTCACTGGAGTGCATTGGGACACATGGCAGTGGGATACTTAGCCTCCACATCATGCACATGTTTGCATCTTTCTACAGTTCCTACTTCTTTGCTCACTTATTTTTTGTGTTCTGGGTAAATTAGAACTTGAAGTTGCCACAACAAAGACAGTGAAGGGTGGTGGACTGGAGTTGGGGATCTCCATGGACCTCAAGCCATGAGGGCACTGGGACAATCCAGGTGAACATCCAGACCAAAGAACTCAGAAGAGCTCTCAGGTCCCCTAGTACACATAGACTATAAATATCTCTGCAGGGCATAGTCAGACTCAGACTGAGCCTGAGTATAAGCATGGTCTGTGTCCTATTTCACCTGCAGGTCAAAAGTGAAGCATTCTAAATCTAGATTATAGATCTTCCCATCCAGGATTTCAAAGCCTCAGTTGTATAGATTGGTTTAGACCACTTCATTATTTGTTTGACATTATGGTAGAAGATAGCAGATGAGAAGCTTCTACAGCTTGGAGGGTGCTGCTGCTTATACCCCAGACTTACAAGCAAGCTACAGTAGTATCTCCAAGTCAAAAAACATGACTTATTTAGGACAGTGGCCCCCACATGGTGTAGGCCCAGTGAACTTTTGTATACCCATTTTAACCTTTCTATTAAAAGATCCCAATATATCACTTCATAGATCAGATGTTGGAACGTATATAACATTTTATAAAATATACCTCTCTGCCCTTGTAATAAATTAAACTGCTATAATCACTGCATTTTGTAAAATATAGTAGCTGTGGAAATAAAAGCACATCTTTAAAACTCCCCAGTACGATTACCTTTGCACAATAGTCTTTTGAGGGAAGTACAGTAATTACCAAACAGAAATATGTGCTCATTATTCTAATCCAATTACCTTTCAACAGCTGGAACAGTGACTGTTGCTGTCACTGATTTCTAGATTTTAGCTTTATTTTAAATTCAGTAAAAGCCACAAGTCTTCTTTAATCATAGGTACTTTTTTTGGCTTCAGGACAGAAGACAACTAGAAATTGTAGCAGAAGTTTTTGAAAGTTTTACACAATATCTAAGAGAGTTGGCTGGGTCATCGGTTAAATAGTAAGATATGCTTCTACTTCTAAACCAGTAGAATACCTCTAGCCTATCAATGTTACAAAAAATACCTGCAGCAGACTAGCTTTTTCTTAACAAGAACAGATATCCCTCTTCCATTCTGAATGCACTTTTTAATGAATATTTACCCCAGGAGTAACTTAAATAAAGCCGCTATATAAATGCACGTGTTTAGATAAAACACCACTAAAAAAAAATCACATTTACAGCAACTATCATGACTGTAGCAGAAAAAAAAAAAAAAAATCAGATCTGTAATACTGCAATAGTATTATTCATTTCTGAAACAAAAAGCAAACATAAATATATGTATAGACAACAATTGTAACACAATATATTATAATATGTAAGTATGCACTTTAATGGTTTCTGTACTATGTCAAGTCAGCATTGCGAATCTCAAAACTGTTGATAATTACAAACTTTAATGAATGTCACTTCTACTGATCATTTTACAGAAAGCAGACGAAGCTGTTTTGGGATTTTTGTGTTAGGTTCTAGTGCTCACACAGTGAATTTTGTGAATTGAGGGATATTTTGGCACAGCTACGTTTGTTGGCTTAAACCTACTACCTCTTCTGTCATGTTTTACTTCAGACATAGCTACAAAGTTCTGAGCCAAAAGAACAGTAAAGTAGGCCTCTCTGTTACTGCAAACAGTTCCAGTATTCTGCCTCACATTGTGTGGGAAAAAAAATTTATCTCAGGACAGGGAAATGAATTTACTCATTGTACCTAGAGCTGAATCATATCCTCAAATCTGTGAACTGAAGGTGCAAATCACAAAAGGGTTTAACCCTTTTTACTGTGGGAAAAATATCCCTGGGTGAATCAGGAATACTTTAGCATAAATATAAATATCTGTCTTTAGATGCAGAGTCAAAATGTTTCTCAGTATGTCCACAAAGAACTGTCATGGTTTAAGCCCAGCTAGTAACTCAGAATCATGCAGCCGCTCACTCACTCTCCCCAACTTCCTCCCCCCGCTCCCGGAGGAGTTGAGAGAACAGTCCAGTAACTAAAGTATAACACAAAGCACTACTGCTGCCACCAATAATGACAATGATAAGGGAAACAGCAAGGGAAGAGTATACAACCGCTTACCACACACAGACCAATACCCAGTCTGACCTGAGCAGCAACCTGGGCCTTCCAAGTATCTGAAAAAATGATCAGAGTAGTGGTATTTCACCAATGGCCTGGACGCTGGCAGGCTGGTTGCCTCCCACCACTGAGTTTGGGCCTGGCCTCCCACTTATCTACACCTCTCATGTCTCTTCACAGCGCCAGACTGGAGTCTAGCCAACAGGGTCTTCTTTATCACAGGAGCTGGAGTAAAATCAACTCTTCCACTCCATCTATGAACCTGCTCACCAGAGATTGAAGCTGCAGCTTTTATAGGATGATCATCCTCAGTGCATGGACCAATCCTTATAAAGCTGCTGAGTTCATCTGGTCCATGATGTCAGGCTCCATCTCTTGTAACAGTCTTTCAGAGCAGGAGAGACAGTGTGCAGTGTTGGATTGTTGCCTGCTGATGACACTGCAGAACTTGTCTGGTCACTGCTGAGCTTGTCTGGTTTTGTCAAAGTTCATTCTTTGTTGGGATGATGGCAGGAGGGAAGTCAGGGCCAGTCACTGGTGACCTGAAGACATCTAGTTGGTGGGCTATAAAAGTGCTACAGCACCTGGGATTCCCAGGCAGCCTCCCATCCAAGTACTAAGTGAGCCTGAACCTGCCTAGCTTCCAAGATCAGATAAGATTTGGAGCTTTCAGGCAGGTTTTCAGAACCTGCTTGCCTATTAGTATGCTGATATCAGAAAGGTTTTTTCTTGAATTTATTGCTCCTTATATATTCATTGTTGTAGTCCACAATGCTTCTCTTCTGAAAACACCAGTTAAATGTCCTTGATCAAGGCTTTATTTAAACAAAGTGAACAACCTCATTCACTGGAAAACTGTCCTTAGCATAGAAACTAGAAAATAAAGGATATATATTTTTCCACATTACACAAAGGTTTAATCAGGTATAAAAATGGCATGTCTTGCAAGTGAAAGTGCAGTATTTCCTTTGCAGTGTGTGCTAATCAAACTGTACAGTAGACAAAAGAAAATATCACTAATTATAGCAGTGATTAAAAAGTTGTATAGGATCATCTGGCAGGTGAAGACATTAGTTAATGCCCAAGGCTAATTGACTGATACTTTGTTTTATTTTAAGGAAATGCCGCAAAGAATATCTTGTTTTAATTCAGTACTTCAGGGGTGAAGTTCAGAACCTAGTGGCTCTGCATGAAGCCAGTGCACTAATAAAGAGCTCAAAGTACAGGGTTTGTGTAGACTTCTGAATTTCAACAGAAAAAAAGCAGATTTTTTACCCAGATGCTATTTATCTAGACAGTCGCTGTCTGGAAACACCACTAAATGATGTGACTGGGTTGCTGTTATGGGAAACATTTGGTACTGTGATACCACCAGAGAACAGCTTCGGTATCAGATATTCCATGTTCATTTATTGTTAGTTGATCCTTAATAAATAAATAATTGCCTCAAAGTGCAGTTGTTTGGTAATGAAAACACATTCCTCATGATACTTTCAGAGCGTTTTGCCTATATTTCATTGTATTTCCTTTACTTTGAAAAATGTAGTTCTGTGTTTTCCAGACATTTTAGTAGACTTTTATAAGTAATTTCTTCTCTAGTCTGGACAGGTCTGCTTTTATTGCCAGTTACAATTTACAGCAATAGGTCCGCAATATTTTTCTACTTGAACTCGGTGGACCATATCATGTCCTGATAACAGCCATCTGACTCCAAGAATGTTGTCTCTGAAACCCAATGGAAGAAGTGATATGAAAATCTTTGGACTTATACGCAATTGGGATCTACTTGTTATGACTTACAGTGTTATTTCTATTGTAATAAAATCTTGGCTTCTTGGCCAAATAGCACAATTTTCTTCATTGACTTCATGTCCCTTATTCAAATTTGTCTCTGTTCTGTGTTCCTTCTGGTTGTTTATGTATGATGCATCTGGTATGAAAATTCTACTCAGTTTGTTTTATAAAATAGCCTGCTTTTAGGCAGACCTTATTCAAGAGTTCTGCAGAGGTTTACTCAGCTTTCAGTTTTCTATTATGATATATCCAGACAAGAGAAATACTTGCATTAAAAGAATTCATATAACAACCAAACACGTGAGAAACAAGGCAAAACAGTACACTGGCAAAAGCTCAACTATTTGAGAAAAGTACTCTTTTCTTAGTCCAAAGTGTTTTAAAATTAATGAACAGCATGCAGTTGTTCACGTCAAAATAGTATTTCAGGCAGTTGTCGCTTATTAACTGCTTAATTTTTAACCAGTCATTTCAGTTCTTGAATTGGCCATGAATGATTCACTGTAATCCATGCTGACTTCCAACACTAGTGTTCTGCAAACAAGCCATCTTGTGATCAGGATTATGCTACTTAGGAGCTAGAAAGCATTCAGGGGCTTTGTATACATAGGACTTTAAATGTATATGGAAGTAGGTAAGCAGACATACTGTACTTAGTAATATTAAGAGGATTTTCATTATATTCTATATGGATTTGTGGCAATATCCTTCACAGATGACAGGAGCTATTCAAGCTCTCTGTGATATGCTCAGTTTCTGTGAGCAGAGGATAATATTTGCTGTGATCTACACACAATTCAGTGGCCTGATCTTGCAAATAATTATGTATGTATGTATAGAGCTTTAATAAGAGAGTGACTCATACGAAGTTACTCAGTGTAAGTGTTTTTAGGAATAATTTATAAGAGAGACTAAGGCAGTGTAAAAATGGTCTGTTTCAATAATGAAAACAAAACTACAAGCCACTATAAACTTTGTTTAGCATTGGGGATTCAACTGTCTGAAAATTGCCTATGGGGAAGGCTGCTTCTTAGTGTTTGACATGGACTATCTGCTCTACTGAGGCAGCTACTAAGTGTTATTTTACTTCTTTGTGCTGGCTGACAAATCTAGCCACTACTGGTTCTTTTTCTATTATGTGGTATTAACTATATTTCTGTACAGTTTTTCAGATACAAAACCTGACCTTGTATAACTTTGTGCCATTTACACCATACTAGAAAGCAAACATTTACTGGAGGCAGGAGGAGATACAGTATTGTAACTTTGCCATAGGTTTTCCCCCTTTCCTTTTTTCTTTCTTAAAATTAAAATTCAGTTGAAAGTATTTTCAACTAAAAATATAACCTTTTGAAGTCCTTCGTTTTTCTTGAGAAAAGTAGAAAAGTGTGAATATGATAAAAGCTAGCCAAAATGAAAGATAAAAATGTACTCATTTTGAAACTCTAAAGCAGTGTCTTTTTTGCATAGAGAATATAGTTTCCTCATACATCATGCATTTGATGTGTATAACCTCAATGATATATTTACATTTCATATATGGAATTGTCTTTTTTAAACTGGCTTTCTTTAAAAAAAAAAAAAATTACTTAGCACTTAGAGTGGTCATATTTTTAAATGCTGCCTCTTTCTCAAAATACTACAATGAAACAATGGACTTGAAAAGTGAATTGGGCATTGTAGTAAATAACAGTAAATGTATTATCGAAGAAAGTAATATATAATATGTCTCTCATATTATATATATTCTTAATTATACAGATTTCATGACGTATAAAAATATTTTTATAAATACAATAATATTTTTTTGTATAATTATTATATGTTCTTATTTGTACAGATTAAGACTATTTATAATATTCTGTTTCTTGTATAAGGCATACTCTGTTTCTTGTATAAGGCTCTACACTGGATCTGTTTTAACATGTAATTTGAGAATTCCTCATTATTCTACATGAAATTCCTTAATGTACCACACAAAATTTTACAGATCTCAAGGTTCAAGAAAGCATATAAGCTTGAAGAAAGGCCTTTAAAACTTCTAAGCTTAAGTTTTCTTAGGTACTCATTTAATTTCAAAGTCACTTCCAGATGATGTTTTTCAGAGCCTACTTAGGGAACTGAGCTGGGGTCAAAACCAGTCCAGTATCACTGAAGACACAGATTTCAACCAATAAAGATATTCTTCACCAAGTTACTTCTCAAGAATACTGTTCATATTTTGAAATTAGATATGGACAGAGTCCTCTTGGACCATGTAAAGTAATTTTTGTCAGTGTCTGTCTTGCCTGGTCTTTCACAAGTTATCTGGTCTCGTCTAGCTTTTTTGCAGATCAAAGTAGCCCTTAACTGTCAGGTACTCATAACTGCGACAGATATATTCAGTCTGTAGCCTTGTTATCTCTTGGTGTACGCCCACATTCCACCTTTCTTCACAGACCTTAGCTTAACCATGAAGTGCAGGTCTCAGAAACAAGGGAAGATGTCTGAACCAACATTTTAAAGATGGGGGTTTCCTCAGAATATGAGTAATAGTTTAGTTATCTGCATCCATACTGATTAACTAAACAGGGTCAGAACATGGGTGGAGCATTGCTTGCTTCACTGAGATTTAAGCAGATAAATTTGTGGTCTTCCATGAGTAAACTGTCACTGCCCAGCCTTTTTTAATCCATGGAAATTATCTTATCCACTAGTTCCAAATAGTTTGCATTACAACTTTTTAAGGACACAGTCTCCTCAGTCTCCTTTTTCTTCTGTTTCTAGCCAAACTTAATGACAGTAGCCTAGCAGTTAAGATATAATGTAGCATAATGCAAAATATAAAATCTGTATGACTCAGATGCTAATTGCAACTAAATAGGAATGTGTGATTTAATCCTAGAGATGCCCTGCATGCAGACCTGGGACAATGCAGGACATAGGGGATGGTCTTTCCTGTGAGAAATGACTACTGTCAGATGGCAGTATGTCTATTAGTTCTGGTCTTGCCATATCCTGGGGCTCAGTTGTTTCAGCTGACTCCAGCTGTTTACCACAGCATGTGCAACATCATGTTCTGGTTTCAACAGATTCTTACTTTGACCTCTGGATGCTTTTCTGCCCCAGGTGTCCTTTCTTACAGTATTCTGGATTCTCTTCAATGTCTGAAAGGTCTCAGAGAACTGTCTGCAGTCTACGGGTTTGTCTGGTATGTGTAACTCTGCCTGCTAAACAAATCCTAATCACTGGTCAGGAGTTAAATCTGAGTCTTAGATTTATTTGTCCTTTAGGATATTTTGTTTCAGATTCCAATAATGATCTGATATTATCAAGGATTCAGTTTGCCCCTGAATTGCTACATTAGCTCTTCACACATGAGCACTTCTATGTTTCCATTTTTTTGTGCTCTCTGCTTAGAAATGCATTAGTGATGTGTTTCATTTTTATGTAATGAGCAACACTTCTCAAATCTCTGTATTAAATCTCTGCAGTTAGTCTCCTCTGCCTGAGCCTCATCTACCTGAATTAACTGCAAAATACTACAAACATTAAGTGCTTCAAGACCAGCTGTTATCAGCAAGTTTCCGTCTTCTTTTCTGAGGCTAACCATGGCTTGAAGACACAAAAGGAATCATTACTTTTTAGTCGTTCCAGTTTTCATCTCCAGTTTTCAGTAATAACAATTTTAACCCAGCTTTTAACTTCTGTGTCAGAGACCGAGTGGTCTTACAGAGACCTGTTTTTACTATGCTACGTGTAAATTGATCTTATCACTACAGTCTCCAGGGTACTGGCTCCCTAACAATACAAAACTGAAACTCTGTGAAACTGAAATGTTCCTCAAACACAAACCCTTTGGTTTTGCAACCCCAAACTTCTTTTATATAAGAATGGGTGGGGAGAGAGATGGATGTGCATGGATGTTTCAATGGCTCCCAGTTCAATGCACTCTCAGGGCAGGGCTGTACGACACAACTAGTCTTGGGCATTGTCAATACTTGAGGTCTGCTTGAGCCTCTGAAAAATAACAACTTGCGCTTTCTAGGGATTCTGATTATGTCATGACAGGGAATGTTAGAAATACCGTATTAAAATGCAAGCATGACACTTCCTTCATAATACCATATCTGCAGCAAATGTACAGCTGATATAGCTGATATAACCCACTCAGCTCCTTGAATTCTGTATTATTTCCTTCTTTTCTATGGGATTTACCTTTCACAGCCTTTTTTTTTTTAATTCTGGATGGGCTCTCCTGATTGACCGATATGGGCACGATCAAACTGCTGCAGCCCTTCAACAATTATCTTAACAGCTGGCAGTGGTTTGCTTTGTTATTTTTTTCCCCATAAAGTAAATACCTGCTTCATTTGAGTTCCTCCTTTCTTAGATAATGATAGATTCTTACATCTTTCATCTACTACTTTTGTAATTCCTCTTTAAATAACTCTTTTGTTATTCTGGATATGTATCTTACCTAATACAACGCATAAGATTATTTGACCCAAATTTTATTTTTCTCCATTCTCAAACAAGTCCATGCTGTCATTGAGCTGCAGACAGAAGAGGTCATCCTTTCAAGCTTGAATTTGCATTCTCTGTGTTATGAAGTTGTATTCCACACAATAAAGTTCTTTTTCTTCCCTCCATTTCACATTACCTAAGTAATTAAACTTACCCATTACTCTGACATTCAACAGTCTCAAGAGTTCTTCTGATAATGGCTTGTACCTGTCAAACTCTTCTTTTAGTGGCAGATAGCCATTGCTGTTCCAGGATTGTATGACCTTGCGAAAGTTTTGCTCCCTGAACTAGTTTGGAATTGGAAAGTTTCAGAAGTTTGGGGTAATAGGTTTTTAGGTGGTAAAGATTATAATTATTCTGCCTGGGATAGCTGGGCTAAGGAGTAGGGTAAAAGGTGATAGCTTATCTGCTCCAACTCAATATTAGTATCCATAAGATGTCATTAGCTTCTTTTGGCACAGCCATGATGTTCACTGGGAATTCAATAAAAAAAAAAAATAACTTGGAAACAGACTTTTCTTTTCACTGGGATTTTTTTTCTGCTAGAAGAAAACCAAAATACTTATAAAACAAAACCTAGAATGTCTCAAAATTTTTTTCTTCTGGGAAGTAAGAAAGAACTGAGTATATGTTGTCTACATTTTGCATGCATTATTGTCAGTGTCCCATTGTAACATAAGGTTGTAACCTCTGATTGTTGCTACTCAGAAAAACCTATAAATAAACCAGCCTTGGCAAACACTCACTGAATTAGGCTGTAGAGGTAAGAGATGTTTTAAAATACCTTGTCTGTGCAGAGGCGCTAGAGTTGCCAACTTAAAAAAAGCCAGTTCACACATGTTGCATACCTTGACCAGTAGGAAAACCCTTCCTTTCTTTTACAATGGACCTGGTGTGCACTTTTATTAGATGGTTTAAACGTGACCATGTGATATGTAACTAAAAGATATTTGAATAGTGGTAAACTTGCACATTACTGCTTAATTTTTATGATGGAATATTGTGAATCAAGGTTTTAGATATTGATTCTGATCATTAATATCAACATCAGAAAACAGGAGAACACAGCAGATTTTCAAAGGCACTGGTATAGGTGTGGTCAACCAGACAATACTTACCAACAATAACAAACATATATGTTAGGTATTCTTATTCTGACATTTTGCCTGATGTGGTGCTTTTTGTTTTGTTGAACTTGATAACATTAATTTAGGTTGAAGCAAAAGCATGTAGGTCTAATTATCAGGAAACCTACTTAAAGTAGCTATGTCACCGAAGTGATGGCTATTTGATACTAAGATACACAGTAGACTAAGCAAAATTTCTGCTGCCCTTTGGGTTAACAAAACTAACGCAATCTGTTATGATAGGAGGATGGCGTGGGAATTATCACATTTAACATTTGGTAATATGGGACGTGAACTCGTATGTGTTGTTCATATACTGATAGTAACTTGAATGATGTGGACTGCATAAATAAGATAGCTAACTAAATAAAAATCAATGTAGTTGCATGAAAATTGATTGCTAAGTAATTGGAAAATATTATTTTGATTTAAGCCACTGCAGAGAAGACGTTACTGTGTGAGGTTTGGTCACAACCACAGAGAGCTGTGTTTACTAACATCAAATGAGAAATCCATGCCATGTACCTGATCTTAAGTGAAGTCTATGGTTAAAAGTTGTTGAGTGTGTTGGGCTATTTTATTAGAGAGAGAACAGTCTTTGGAGCAGTCAACATACATAATGGCTGGACAGTCTACCTGAAACAGTAAAGAAAAGGTTTGGATCCCTGAAGTAAGACCCAAGAGACAGATCTTGGCCAAAACAGACAACCACATTCTATGAATATTAGGCTGGTAGATTTTTAACTTATTTTGCAATCTACTAACTGTGAAAGTGAGATTCATCTGTAAACTGTGTTTCTATACTAGATACCCTAGCTAGACTATTTCTGTAGTATATGTCAAGAAAGATTCAATTTATCTCATTCTAATGTAGAGATTTAAATTAGTTGTGAGGATCTGTGTCTTCAAAGCATTATTTTTCACCACCACCTAAGGAAGAGTTTAGACAGGTTGGTAAGTGTCTTGTGCAGGCAGAAAACATTCTGCCTCACTTGTGATTCATAAACAGAGAAAAAATATTTGTCATCATTTGCCAGACAGAAACTAAAATTTATTTCAGAAAGAACTAAAGAGAGTAGTCATCCCCAATCCTGTAAGCTAGTGCAGGGTAGCCAGAGCTATGACTGATTCTTGCTTCATTGAAGAGGCCAGATGGTGTGCCATGAAGAAGGGTAGAATAGAGGAAGAAATGGTCCTGTGATTAAATCACCGTGAATATCATCAATGAACATCTGCCTGGTTCCAAAATATATCCTGTACAAAAGACTTTGGTGCCTTTAAGCAACTGTCAGACACATTTTCCCATTTGTAGATTTCTACTTTCTATTTCTTCTCCTGAGTTTTAACTGTCTTTTCTCCTGTGACTTCTAATTTGTTGGGTATGGGTGGGATCATTCCAAGGGTGTATGTTCAGACAGAGCCTTGTACCACAGAGCCTCAAGCTGAAAATGTAATGCAAAAGTATATTAATAATTAATAATATGCAAATTCCCCCTGTGCACTGGGACATCCTGAAAGCATAGGCTGCACTGTAGGGCTGTGCATATATTTCAAAACCAAGACCTTAATTAAGAAAAACAATACTGAACAGCGCATGCTGTGTTTTGTAGTTCACCATGCAATTTTCAAAAACAACTAAGGAAGCTGGGAAGAAGCTTCAATCTAGATCTAAAAAAGGTGTTTTGCAGGATTGAGGTGCACTGAGGGAAAAAAAAAGAGAGCTTTGCATCTGAATTATTAGGTAATACAGCTGAAGACTACATTTTTAGAAGAATGTTAGCAAAACGGCCATTCAGGTTGTTTACAATGTTGGTCCTGATACTTCATGGAATCACAGAGCAACTAGATCTTCCCTAAATCTTCTTTGTGAATCTAGGCAAATACAGGTTTCTCAGCCTTTGATGACATATCTTGTGCTCTAGTCCCCTATTAATCCCAGTGGTACTTTGTTGTATTATCTTCACTTGTCAATACCTCTTTCAAAATCAAGGGCTCAATACTAGATAAAGCCAGATGTGGACTAGAAGTGCTAAATAGAAGGCAATAATTACTTCTCTTCACCTTCTGACTATTCAACCCAATATTTGGTGACTTTTCATCACTATAAAGATGTTTTCCACCACTTGTTTAATGCTAAATAGTTGTTTTGATTATTTAATTTTTTACTAAGTTTAACAATGATACTGAAGAGTGCAACAAGTTAAAGAGGAAGCATAGGTATAACAGAAGTCCTTTTCCAAAAGTTTCAGAAGTCGAAGTCAAAGTGGTCTGATGGTATAACTCATTGAGGTGAAGAGTAGGACATTCCCTTTGTTGTAGAGCAAGCTTTTTGTTCTTTTTTATCTTGTTTGGAGACAAGTAGATCCTGACTGCTTGCTATAATTTTTCCTTCATAATTAATATTTTCTGATTCATGGAAAGGTCAAACTAGAGAATTTCCTTTCCCTGCAAAGGTCTAAAATATTTCAGAGCCACATGGTAGATTTTACCTTAAAAGAAAAGTAGTATATAGGAAACGTTCATATCTTCCAGCAAAAGAGGTTACAAATATTCCATAATTCTTTGCAAAATAATAAAAATCTTGGGGTTTGAGGCCATTATAAATAACCAGTTAAACATTACTTTAGATCTTCTTTCTCTTTTTCCTTTATTTCCATGTAAGGAAACACGGATCATGCCCTCTAAAATAGCCTTTCATTCTTCAAAGAATTTCTGGCTATATTCTATTTATTTTCTTCATTTTTACCTTAATATATGTCTTATGTAGTTCTCCACTTCTGGCTGACATCGTTTCTTATAAAAGATATATAAAAGTGAGAAAAATTACCTCTGGCAAAACAGTATTTGGAAAAATACAATGAAGACCTGAACATCCAGTGAAAACACCCCATTTTGGAGGATTTCCCAAGACATTGTCTCGCTGATAAAAGTAGCCAGGTAGAAAGACTAATACCAAATATAGCAGCCATCACCGACTCTTTCTCTGGCATCATTTGTATGTGTCCTCTCCTTAGTTATGTTTTTCTCAGCTCCTTTTGATGAATTTCTTTCTCCTTTTGCTATTGTCAGCTTGTAAGACACAGATGCAAAAAAAAAAAAAAAAAAAGAGAGTTCACAGAGCATGGCTGTCAAAGCCATGGCTGGCCAGAAATTAGAACCAACACAAGGCAATAAAAATATGGTTGAGAAAGCATTACTTCATAGACCTAGGTCAAGATTGTAATGGTTTCTTCAGCCTCTATGCCTGTATTTGCAAGGGCTGCAAATAAGATATAATTGCAGTGAAACATGTCATTTTCAGGGGAGCAGCTGAATGGAAATGCTGCGATAAAAGCTTCAGATTTTTATTTCAAAAGCATAGCTTGTCTTATAATCCTGGTCGATGTGGTCCTTGTAAGTAGACTTTTGGGGAAATAAATCAGGAGTTGCGTTCAGGGAAGCTGGAGATTTTTTTTTCGTCAAATATGTATTAGAGAGGCACATAGCTGAATTCTGTGAATATTATTCGTATACATATCATTTAACTTTTATATTCGCTAGAAAGAAAGGAGATCCACACATTATGTGGCTAAGGGAATTACAATAACATGAAAAATTACCATGGAATTAATAGACTTATTACATTACAACATGTATTACAGAAAATATCATAGAATCATAGAATAGTTAGGGTTGGAAAGGAACTTAAGATCATCCAGTTCCAACCCCCCTTTCCATGGCCAGGGACACCTCCCACTAAACCATATCACCCAAGGAGATGTCCAACCTGGCCTTGAACACTGCCAGGGATGGAGCATTCACAACTTCCCTGGGCAACCCATTCCAGTGCCTCAC
>JAOEHY010006545.1:0-27655 GCA_025447955.1 Psilopsiagon aurifrons | reverse complement strand
GGGTGTGGAGCTGGTCTGACAAAGAAAGGGAAGAGCGGTTTTGGTAGGAGTCTTGCCAGGCCAGTCAAAGCTGCTTTAAACTAGATGTGTTGGGGCAGGGGGCATCATTCCATCCCAACACTTCCAATCAGTTGCCAGCCATATAACAAATGCTTGGAGCAACGTAGAGATATTCCAGCTGCTCCAGCCAATGAGCCGGCTTCAAATGGAGCTCAGCTCAGATGCCCCTATACAAACCCCCGTAGCCTGCGGAACAAAAAAGGAATCAGAAATGTGTGCTCATCTATGAGGGTATGACATAATAGGCATCACAGAAACATGGTGGTATGGCTCCTATGACTGGAGTGCTGGAATGGAAGGTTACAGGCTCTTTAGAAGATGTGGAAAATTTGGAAATGTGGATTTGGAAATGTGATGCTCCAGGGCAGCCTTGGTTGCAGAGATCATGAGATGGTCGAGTTTAAGATCCTCAGGACAATGAGAAGAGGGTGCAGCAAGCTCACTGCCCTGGAATTCAAGAGAGCAGACTTTGGCCTCTTCAGGAACCTGCTCAGTAAGGTTCCATGGGACATAGCCATAGAGGGCAGGGAGACCCAAGACTGTTAGCTGATATTCAAGGATCATCTGCTACAAGCTCAGGAGTGTTGTCTCCCAACTAGAAGGAAGTGCAGCAGAAGGGCCAGGAGACCTCCTTGGATGGGTAAGTCTAGACAGCAAATTTTTTTGTCTCGAGGAAGAAGGGTCTGAAATGATCTCCCAAAGTCCCTTCTGGCCCTTAATGAGCATATGCGACAAGATAACAGGTTAACACAATTTCTGGTGACATTTTATACAGGACCAACTGTCACATCACAATCAGCATTTTGGTAAATACATGAGAGGCCTTAGCAGTGCAGCTGACAGTGCTCTCTATTGGTGATAAAGGAGGAAACACTTCAGAGCCGAAATGGCCACCCGAAACAGAAAAATAAACTCATTTTGCTTTGTTTCAATTATCTAATTTAAATAACCATAACTCAGTGCATCAATACTGCTATTCAGAGCTGACGAGAAGAATCAGAGTGAACACCTTCACAACACAGGTTTTCTAAATATCTACAAAAGATAAACATTTGGGGTTTTTTTTCTTCATCAGCTCAGTACATTGCTTTTTACCAACTTACATCACTGTGGGCATATGATAGAACAAGCAAGAGGCTGGAGAACATCATTATGCAATATATATAGTGTGCTTTACTATCCATACCCCAAAGCAATAGAAGCTACAAATAACTATTACAAAGCTTTAAGGCAGATGGATGATGAACTAGAACACGGATGAAGTGGAGCTCCTCTAGTGTACTCCTCCTTTATTAATGTCACAGCTGACATTGCTTCTGAAAGATCACACCATACAAACACAGCATGGTACTTAACTCTAAATAGAACAACGATAAGTGCAACTACAGGCAAAGCTTTATATTGCAGAAAAATTTATCAGGAACAAAAGAAGCTAAAAAGCTTGCTAAGAACGCTGACCAAAGGTGCATTTTGAGTGTTACAGTTCAGTGACAGATTATCCTTATCACACTGCCATGGGCATAAGATGTCAGTTACATACTTTTGAGATTTTTCTGATCCCTAATCCATACACACTGCAAAATATCTTAATGGTATGCCAAGATTACTTTCTTAGCAGTACAGTTATACATCCCAGGTACCAGGAATGGAATTGCTTCAGATCGTCTGTCAAGATGACCTAGGATTCAGCTGGAGATTCAGAGCTAAACCTTTGAATTACTGGTGTTGCCTCTTGGAGGAAATTAGACTGGTGAGTAACTCCTGTGGGCTGACTGAAATTCTGGATCAAAGTGGATGCTTAATTATCAGAGCTGGCAACAGAGATTAGAATGTCAATGTCAATATGATCTTTTCTGATTTCATATACAGCAGTAGAAATTCTAAATGCTTGTTAGGTCCTCAGTTATATCTGTGCAGCCCTTCAACTCAGAACTTACTCTTCATTGTTACACAGGATTAGTTCTACTAAACAGAACTGAACAAAAGTCTGCAACTGCTGGACAAGGAGAAAGTTATTTCAGCAGTTTAGTTATAACAAAAAGAGCACAAATGTGCACCACAGTATACACATGAAGCTACAGTAAGAATAAAGTTTACAAAGACACCGAAGTTTAAGCTATGTCTGTCACTGTTGAAGAATAAACAGTTATTTGTGGATTTTCATCATCAACTGTCCAAACAGACAATCATAAAGAGGTGGGGCACTGCATCAAATCTGTCCCGTTTCAAATATGGAGACAATTTAACAGATCTGTGAGTGCCAATGCATGCTTACAGATGTTGGTGTGATTAGGACAACTCTGGTGGAAACAATAAGCAACCAAGCAGCCTACACATTAATGAGCTTTTCTCAGTTTTCTATAAGAAAGTTTCAGTAGCCTCTCTAAGGTCCCTGATTAATCAGTCAACAGAGGGAGAAGGAAGAAGCAATCTTACGCAACCTCACACAAAGAAATATGAAACATTAATAAGCCATTAACACAGCATTTAACATTGGTCCTTTGGTCCCTCAAGGACTCATTCTCCTAGGATCTGTCTGCAACTACCACCAGTGATAACTTGGCTGTAAAGGATTCTTATTTTTAATTTTTATGAGCATTGGAATAACCAGCTTTTCAGGATGCAATAGTTCCCATGAGTAACTTCAAATAGTTCCAACACAGTGAATCAAGCTACTCACACAATGATTCTGCTTTGCAACTGGAAGAGAGATTAAACAGAAATAGAAAGACATTTTTTCAACGATGCTTTCAGCGACTATGGCCTACCTCTCCCAGTGGGCATAATAAATGCAATGTAACATTACCTTCCCTCAGCCTAAAAAACTACTATGTAGGCAAAAACTTATTACTGACCTCACACATCAGTCTTCTAATGGCTCATGTGCCATTAAATTAGGTACATAAAGTTAGATAAGCTTACTCTCTGTTACTGTTCTAAGGTAGTACTCTCCCTAGCTGTTTTCAAAGCATGATTTATAAAGAAGAAACTTCATAGAGCAACACAGATGCATATGTCTGAAGAAAGGCAGCTAAATTTACAGTAATTTGAATCTGCAATGTCAAAAGAGGATGCCAAGTTTTCTAGTAAAACAGATGAAAAGCCTAGCAATCAGTCTGTGATATCAAGGAGGGTTTGCAATTTTATTTTCTGTTCAGTTTACCTTGCATAAGATTAAGGAATGGTGTGTCAAAGCAACTCTTAGCAATCCCTAGGGTCTTTCAAATTCTTTGAACTGCCAATTTGATTTTAGCACTAGGTATGGAAAACTAGCAATCCTATTTACTTACAGTGTACTAGCAGACAGAAGAAATTTTGTTTTCTACAAAACAGAACATCACTGAAGTGAATATGGATCAAGAAATCCCCCATCATGGCCTTGGATAAGAAAATAAATATTGCATTCATTACATGTATCCTCCTATTTTAAGTGGATACAACTGAATTCCTATAAGCCATGCCGACTATTTCCAATAGTCTGAGGTCATTATTAGTATAATAATAAATTCCAATCTCACAAAAAAACCCAAAAAGTATAAGAGTTAGCAAAGTCAGTAAGTCTAAACTAAGAAAAGACAAATGACTCTCAAGAAGACACTAGCAACCTTTCAAAAAAGAAGTTTATCAGTAACCTTATCTGTTTCCCACAACTGAGACATTATTATCATTTCCAGCTTAGCTATCAATTCAAGTTTGGCCCATGACATTAAACACTATCTAACCAATAAGAAAGAATAATAGAGGCATTTATTAGAGAAGGAAGGGCTGTTTGCTTTCTACTTCCCATTTGTTTGCTAACAAAACATTCTGTCTGACTTTATAAAATAGCAGCACTCAGAATGAACAAAGAGAAAGGAATTAAGAGCCTTGGGTGACATGGTTTAGTGTGAGGTGTCCCTGCCCATGGCAGGGGGGTTGCAACTAGATGACCTTAAGGCCCTTTCCAACCCTAACTATTCTATGATTCTATGTTTAAAAACAAACAGCATACAGTACACTCTCCCAGTAACTACCACTTCAATAGCAAAGCACAAAAACATAAGGGTAAAAATGAAGCCGTCTTTAAATTGATGAGTGACGTTAAAAAAGAATAAAAGAAAAACAAATGACTGTGTTTGAAAAAAAGAATTCTACTTTAACAACCTAATTTGAGGAGCATTTCCTTCCAAAAATATGGATGTCCTATGTACAAATTCCCAAACTTGAAATAAAGGGAAGAAAAGAATCAGTACTTCCTAATGGCATATTGTGTGCCAGATCCTTCTGCTGGCTGCTGTTTAAATTAGCATGACAGTATTCAAAGGCCTGCAAAACCTGCACTTCGAAGAAACAATATATAAGCCAGCTGACGAGCCCCAGAAGCAGATTCAGGTGCTCTAGGCACCAGTGCCCACTACAAGACATGGGTCCCTGCAGCTCTGATTCTGTTTGTGTTCAGGGACTGAAATTCTACCCACACAAAGCAGAAGGATCCCATTCCTTCATGCAGTGGTAACAGGAGCATCTGTAACATGTACTATTTTTAGAAGCAGATAGTCCACTGCCAGCTGAGAGAAGAACGAGGAACTGCAGGCCAGAACACCGGATCTGCTGGCTAGTTGCAGCTGTATCTGACCAACGGGATGTGTCAAGCTGCCTCTGCCCTTCACTACTGCCTAGAACATGGACTCAAACTGAGATAAGCTTGCTAGAGCAGTTTTTTGTATCTCCTCACCTTGCTTCAACACCTCCTGGACACTCCCAGCAGCTCTTTCCTGTGTTGTTTCCTGTCTGAGGCAGGCAATGCTTTGGGATTACACTCTGGTGATGCCTGCAGGCTTCTCTTTGCAGCACACCAGCCCAAGCATTTTGACAACAGCTCAAGGCTTTGATTGTATCATATAATGGCAGGTGCCAAAACCAAAATTTAGGCCTAATTCATAGGCCCTCATTTATTCCTGGTCAAAACTTTCCAATTAATTTGACCCACAGGAAGATACATTTGTATTGATTTACAGAATCCAGATAGGGCATTTAAAAGCTCTTATAAGTCAACCCATATTCAAAAGAAAAGGTAAGCACTAACATGTTTTCTCAGAAGTCTGAGTATTTTGATAAAGATCCTTCAGAGCTCTTCACAAATTGCATTAAAATTTATAGGCAAAGCCTTCACATCAGAAGAGGGGGGAAAGGAATGAAAATTAATGTACCTGACATTTAGAGTTGAAAACTCCACAGAGCTCACTTTCCAGAGACTGAGTCACATAATTGTACCTTTCAAACTCTAGCAAAAACAACTAATGTTGTTCAAAGATCCTGCACTCAGTTACTAAGAAGATGCAAACTCAAAGAAAGATGTATCAAGGTCTTAGCTTCCCTTGAGGAAAAAGTATGCGATTCTAGCAATAAGATATCAACATGAAAACTTGCAGCAACACCTGTCAGCATGCCCTTGGAGGAATCAAACTGTCATTGCTCAGATTGTCATTACTGATGAGTAAATACTCATCAGTGTTGATAAATATTGATGCATTACTTCTTTCAATTCTGTCTTTAAAAGGTTTAAAAGTCCACATGCAGAATCTGTCAGTTGTCATTTAGCTACAGGTAACAGCCATCCATTTGCATTCTCTGCAATCAGGAAAGGCTTTAATTCAAGCATTTTACAACATATAAGTTACATAGAAGCTTCAGCATTGTACCTATACGATGCTTAATTTCTGAAGAGTCTTGAGGTAATGTATTCATGCATATATGCTACTAGAAGTGTGGTAGGTATACCACAGTGGACCTGTACACTGAACTGACATTGCTCTTACCAAAGCTGGAGGGTTAGCATTCATTTAATATCATATGATATTTAATGCAGACCAATTGTATGGATTTAAGTAATGGCCAAGTTAGCCCTGCACTTGTGGCAGCTGAAATAACAGGAAGAACAACTTGGGCCTGAGAAGTTGATTGTTTGGTTTGCTGGTGTGGTCTTTTTCCTTGAGGAGTAGGAGAAAGGATATAATCACACCTTCAAATCTTGCTGTGAAACTTCAGTGTGTATGTCTCACACATTGAGAAAGGCAAACACAAAGCCAATCAAGAGCTCTACCTTATTTTTAGCCTAACTATTGCCCACAGTGTACTACAGACACAATCATTTCCTTCTCTCTACCTGCAACCCCTCAACCCCCCTTTTATTGGATTATGGATTAATGCGGCAACTGTAGCAGTAAGCTCTTCCCATAAGACTGAAAAAAACATAAGATGTGGACCATTAAGCAGACAGACTTCTTGTTTGGAGTTTGTGGTTCTGTCCTGAATATTGCATGCATTACAGGAAAACAATATCTATGATTCATTAAATGTGTTCTGAACAATACCAGAAGAGTAGATATTTAGCATCTCCTAAAACAGTTCCACAAATGCTGAAGTAACTAATACAAACCCATTTTCTTTAAAACATCTCATGCCCAGTAAAACTAATAGCAACTCATTTTAAGTCACTGCTCCCATTAAACAATGAATAGTTATACACATGTTTAAAACTGCATTAACTTCAGAATATTACAGAAGCTACAGACTGACATTTGAATGTGGAACAGTGAACTACTGGTGCTGCTGCCTTTCCAGAGAAATAAAACTGCACAACTGTACTACCATCACAGACTGTGATCCGCTGAAACAAATACTCAGAATAGTATTTAACCAAAGATCTCAAAATATTTTATGTATGTGGCAAGCACTCTCATTTTATAAAGAATGAGGGCCCTAAAATAATAACATGTTCTTAAATAAAAGAATCTCTGACAAAGTCAGTGGCAGAAACTAGAAACAGAAACCCCAGTTCTTCCAACTATTATGCCGCTGCTCTGACTACATCTTCACCCTCCAAGGACTGATGAAAACCACAGTTACAGGAGTTAAAAATAACATGTGATTAGCAAGGCACTGATGAAGACAGAAGACCTATGGAAACCATATGAAGCAGAGACTCACTGACAGTAGGAACAGACTCTAAGCTGGTGAAATTGAATATTGTAAGGCCAGGTTAACATTCTGCTCAAATTAAGTGAGTTTTATAAGACAATAACTTTGGTCTGAAGAACTGCTAGAAGCAATGATACTAATTAAAATGGGCCCAGGGTCTTCATTCTCACAGTCCCTGCATCTGCCTTCCAAGACTTGGGTGGTGTGGTCAGAGGATTTGCCAGAGAAGACTGAGGCAAAGAAGTCATTAAGAACCTCAGCCTTATCCAAATCCAGGGTAGCCAGTTCTCCTGATAGCTTCAGGAGGGGGACCACATTGTCCCTAGTCTGTCTTTTATCTGCAATGTACCTATAGAATCCCTTCCTGTTGTCCTTAACATCCCTAATCTAAGACTCCTTAATTCTAAGTGGGCCTTAGCCTTCCTCACCTGGTCCCCAGCTTCCTGGACAACATCCCTGTATTTTTCCCAGACCATCTGTCCTTGCTTTCCACCTTTTATAGGCCTCTTTTTCCTTTGAATTTTCCTCAGCAGCTCTTATCCATCCAAGGAGGTCTCTCGGTCCTCCTGCAGCACTTCCTTCTAGTTGGGATGCAACACTCCTGAGCTCGTAGCAGGTGATCCTTTATTATCAACCAATAGTCTTGGTCCCCCCTGCCCTCTAGGGCTATATCCCATGGAACCTTACTGAGCAGGTTCCTGAAGAGGCCAAAGTCTGCTCTCTTGAAGTCCAGGGCAGTGAGTTTGCTGCACGCTCTTCTCACTGTCCTGAGGATCTTGAATTTGATAATCTCATGATTGCTGCAAGCAAGGCTGCCCTGGAGTGTCACATTTCCAACCTGCCCTTCCCTGTTGGTGAGCATGAGGTCAAGCATGGCACCTCTCCTTGTCGGCTCCTCTATTACTTGCAGAATGACGTTGTCTTCCACACAATTGAGGAACCTCCTGGATTTCTTGTGCCGGGCTGTACCATCCCTCCAATAGATATCAGGGTGGTTGAAGTCCCCCATGAGAACAAGGGCCTGCAAGCGTGAGGCTGTTCCTATCTGTCTGTACAGAGCTTCATTCACAGAGTCCTCTTGGTCAGGCGGTTTGTAACAGATCCCCACAGTAATTTCTCCCATCGCTGTTCCCCCTTTAACGCTGACCCACAAAGTCTCTGTCAACTGCTCACCTGTCCCCAGACAGAGTTCCATACTCTCCAGCGTATCCTTAACATAAACCGCAACTCCCCCACCCTGCCTGCCAGGTCTGTGTTTTCTAAAGAGCCTGTAACCTTCCATTCCAGCACACCAGTCATAGGAGCCATCCCACCATGTTTCTGTGATGCCTGATATCATACCCCCATAGACATGCACACATCTCTAATTCCTCTTGTTTGTTCCCCATGCTATAGGTGTTTGTATTGAGGCATCTGAGCCAAGCTCCAAATGAAGCCAGCTCATTGGCTGGAATGGCTGGAATATCTCTACATTGCTCCAAGCATTTATTACAGGTGATAATTACTATTTACCTATGATATACCAAAGATTTAAAGGAGTGGGAAAGTTTATGCCATTCCACAAAACCCCTTTCTGGAGACCATGATGGGCTGCATATGCCCATACTGAAAAGTTCCAGATTTGTCCTTTTGTCTTCTGAAGGTTTCTTTAGGCCCATGTTGGTTAAACCACAACTAGGCAGTCCCTCTTGATACCTTACTTGCCTGATAGAATGAAGTGGCTGGGTCTTTCCTCAATTGTAGATGTGAGTTCTTTTGGGTGCTTAGCAATTTTGTGCTTTCCTTCCCTTTACTCCTGTAAGCTCATTTAGTGGGTTGTACTGAGTTCATTAAATTCTGGCATATGAATATGTAAGACCCACTGATTTTGTTTATTTAATGAGGGGAGAGCAAATATTTACCACAGGATGGTGAAGATTCATTGGCAAGCCTTGTTGATCTGCAGGGCCTGGTACTATTGGGTGCAAATTCACCTATAAAAAGTTTGGCTCTGATAATGAACTTGATGGTAAGGGATTACTAAAAAGCTGGGGAAGAGGATCGGAGAGAAATTTCTTCCATAAACATCTTCCACTACAGCTGGTAATGTTTAATCATTTTCTGTATAGATTCCAAGGCATAATTCTAAGCCACTACAGAAACTTGTATTGCAGCAAGATCTTGCACGATATTGAAAGATTTTACTGTTTCTCTAGAGGAACAGTGTTTTGAGGTATACATTTTGAACTACCAATAACATGCACTCTCCTTGTTTCAGATGCAGTGATATCCAAGGGCTAAACAGTACATGTTTTATTGCATGTTGCATATGGTTGCTGGTTTTAAAACAAATAGATGTTAGTTGTGCCTTCTTCAGTACATGCAGTTTGTGGGCTGCCATTTGTTATTGAGATGGATGTTTAGGAAGTTGCTATTGATGAAGAAATGCGTAATGAAAAGCTAACTGCAGCAGAGCTCTGGACAGCTAGAATGCTGCAATTCACTGGATTTCTTTATCTTTACTAAATCTATCTTTCCAATGAATACTGCTCCAAAATTACCACTTTTTACATGTACCGCTGGCATCAGTTGCTATACATATATACATATTCAAGTTACAGGTGACATGCAGTCATTATAGTATCAACACAACCTCAAAACCAGTTCCCCCACAGAGCTCTGTTAAAACACAAGGTTCCATATAGTAGGACAAAAGGTTAAAAAGTATTGTTCAAAGCAACACAACCTCTTCTATGCCATTACTCATAACAATATATTGGACACCAAAAATTTACAAATATGAATCCCATTTAGTCAACTGTTACCTCTGAACTAAATTTCAATGTAGACTGCTTTTACATTATTTTTGTAGTTACTATTATAATGTCAAAAACCTCAGACCCCTGAATTGATTCTAAACAATTCCAAGCACATAAGTTATCTTATATCTGGGAGCTGAGGTACAAACTCAGAGGCAGGCAGAGTTGCTGAGGAACATCTGTTAATATCTGGCAGAAGTGGGTGCCAACGTGGCCTCTGGAAGAGGTGGCTCCGTCAAAAAATCAGGGCTGACTCATAACTTTTTTAGGCTCACAAAGGAAACCCATGTATTTTGATGACATATACAAATGAAACAGCATTAAAATGCAAAACAAGGGAGGACAGAACTGGAGAAGCAATGTGGGGGGAGTTAAAAAACACAACTGCAGTCAAAAGGAGATAGGGAGATATCACCAACAAAAGAATGCACTAGAGAGCAAAACAAACCTCCTTGCACATGCTGAATGACCACAGAAAGATGGAAAGCAGGGCAGGCAGTAACCAGAAGAGCTAGGAAAAGGGGCACTACATACAGTGGCAACAAAAGACTCCAACACATCTCTTCATGGGAAGAGGAAATGAAAAAAAATATGTTTTCCTGCTTTGGTTCCTCCATGCAAATTTTACATTAGTGACATTTTTATGCTATAAGATTCAAAAGAAAACTAAAGTTGAAGGCACTTACTCTAAATAGTATGGGTAAGCTATAGCAGTGAACCAGACAGAGGATGATGGCAAGTCAGCTCACCCCTGAACAAGATCGACAATGCACTGTCTGAACACATACCCAGGGCACTGCTTCTCCTCAATGTGTTCATATACAAGCTCACCCAACCTCATTCCTCACTTCGAAAGTTTATATGGAACAATCATCCCAAAAGAGAAATACAGATAAATCCATAGGACAACTTCACTGCACCTCATAAGCTTCCCCAAGAAATGGCCTCAGGGAAAAGTTGTTTTCCCACGGAGTTAGGTAAGCATCAGGGCACAAAACTGCTCCACAAGAAAAACAGTAATTCAAACACTTTATTGTAATACAAATAGAGATACCACTATGAACTAGGCCCATCATCACCTCCAAGCATACAACAGGATCCTTACAGAAAACTTGACGTATAACTGAAGCATCAGTTTCAAGTGTTTCAGTGCAAACCAGAAACCAGGCAGTTACAGAATATCTGAGCTGCACTGTATTCCTCACCCCCCCAAAAGCAAAGAATAAGAAAAGGTATTTGCAAAAAAATGGTAAATTGTTCTCATACAGTCCTTTCATTAAAAAGAAAGTTCCTAATCCTTTTAATCATGATTATAACTTCACATGTAATATAAATACATTTGGCAAGCCCATCTGAATGCCCAGCTTATCCAACGGCACAACACTATTATTCTAGATACAGGAAAGTGCTCATCTTTCACAAGTAAAATGGTAAGTTTTTAAAGTACTCTGATAATACCAAAAATGAGCTGGGGGACTGCAGTGGCATCCCACCTGATTTTAGCATTGATATTATTACAGAGACAACAACTTTGAAAATTAATTATTATCATTAACAAAAGTCTGAAACATTGGACAAATTTCCTTTGTCTTAACCATACAGCCAGGAAAAAAAAAACTATTTGCTCATTTAAACAAATTCTCATGAAGTAATTAAAGAAATAAAATACTGTCACTTAATTCATTCAAAGACTATGGTTAAGTCCTGTGTGTTAATTACTTAATAAAACAAGCCAGACAATCAGGAATAAAAAAGACATTTGTTTTGAAGACTAGCACAGTTTCTATTCAGAACTATATGAGCACTTAATGTAGTTCCTTACAGCTACAGTACAAATAGTTTCTTACTTTATATACATGTTCCTTGAAAAACGGCCTTCAGAAAGTCAGTCTTGCCCTTTCTTGTTCCAGGTGGTTCACCACACAGAGCCACTTAGGAAGAAAAGCAACAGGAGAGGTACATGGTCTCTTGATTTTTACGTTGCTGAACTCAACTCAGAACTACATTGTTCTTTTCACCGCACACTTTCCTTCTTCACAAAAAACTTTTTCTTGTGCTTTAACAGAAGGTCAATGGCTATCACTTCTCTACTCTAGCACAATGGTGAATTGAAACAAGAACCCATAGCTGTTTGGGCCGACAAAGCAACCAGTATGTCTAAGCCAATAAAGCGATTTGTTCATTAAAGCTACTAATAAAGCAACCTTTTGTTAGTCTATGAAACATCAGAAACCTCATAGAATGCATTTAACTATGCTTTCTTAAAAATCACCAACTCAAAAGTTCTAAAATCTGTTAACTTCTCCACTTCCTTAAACTGACAATAAATATCCTTAGCATTAACTTTTTAAAAGATAGTAAGTTCAATGCAAACTTTCATGCCTATTCAGCAACAGAAAAGTTCAGGGTTCTTGGTGAAGGTATCCCCTCCTGCCAAAAGCTCAAATTTAACAGATTTAATGACTTACGCAAAGCTTCCTATGCAACACTGACAATCTGTAATAAAAAGGGCACGATAATTCTGTACAACAGTTACTCAATGGATGCACACAGCTTGGGTCCAAAGATTCATTTGGATTTGACAAAAGAAATTAGAAGAGCTGTACTGAGCAAAGATCAAACATGCTGTAAGTACTTGTATCCACTGCTTTCAATTAAACTGAAGTAAAGTTTGAACCTCAGTAGTGTTGTTGGGGAGAGGGAAGGCTATTGTAACTATTCCTGATAATCAGCTCTATCATGACTATGGCAACAAACTTCCTCCAAGCAAGGTCAGTATTTTTGCCCTAACTTTAGCTGTACAGTATCAGCAACCCTTCAAATAATTAAAATGAAATCTCCTCCTTTAGTCACAACTTCTAAACTTGCTTCATTAGTAAGTCAGCTCCATAATTCTGTGATCAGAGACTAGGAAAGAGGGAAGAAAAATGGAGGGGAAAAAAAAAGCGCATCCTTCCATCTAGTCACCATCAGCTAGGCAAAAAAGCCAGGCAAATATAGTTCCTGTGAACCACTTAATTTAGAAGCTGTGAAAGACATTTTTACCAGCAGTAACATAAATATTGTAGCTGCGTAACACATTAACACTGACAGTAAAGCAAAACAAGATCTGAGGGGGGAAAAGAATGTATATGCACTCTATTACTGCTATTTAACAGCACAATACACCTTGTCCAAGTGGCAAGCCAGTGTAAAACCAATATTAAATCATCTTGCTACGATTTCTCACTGCTGCTTTTTGTCAACCATAGTGCTAACTACTGGGGGTTTTACATGCACAACTACCCATGCAAAAATAAATAAGCATGTTTCACCCCTATTACTGCTGCTTTTCAGTGCCAAGATTCCCATTTGTTACAATGGATGTAGCACTTGAATTCTTAGCAGAAGTTCTTGTAACAGAAAGACAGCAAGATATTTGTCCCTACTCAGAGATATTTACAATTAGCCAAGGTTCTGACTTCACTATTCAGAAAAATAATGTATATTTATAAAATAAACAGTCTGCTATCTAGGACAGTGATAGCATCCCTCCCCCTACACCGTGACCCTCACTATCTAGCTATGAGATTATATCCTCCTTCTGGAATTAAGTGCTTATTCTAACAGTAACACTTGCACATGAAACTTTTCAAGAGTTACCAAGCGCAGCCTGATAAGGCACAGAAAGACAACCGATAGCTGAAACAAGAGTCATGCAACAAGTTTTGCAGTCTTCCTAGCTTCTGCCAAACAAACAGTTAACCAATGAGTAGTCAAGTAACCAAACTATCATCACATTTTATAGCAAAAACAGACGGGTGATTTTACTTATTTGTGAAGTTTCAACCACCTTCTAAGGTTATCACTTAAAGCTTTTCTTAGACTTTGGAGTCTTTGGCCTACTACTGCACCACTGACATGTGCTGGCAAAGAAAACAGCAGAACAACAACTATTGCAAAGACACCAATTCAAAACAGAGCGTTACACAAAATTTTCCTTTTGCCTGTATCCTCCTTGAAAGCTAATAAATACAACTTCTAAATATAACTTTCAAACAGTGATTAAAAATTAAACATAACACTTTCCTAATAAAGTTCTGAATTCACATTTTGCTAATTCTCCTTTCTGCCTGTATGTGACCAAACCTTTCTACAATTTTACAGCCAAAGAAGATTCAGACAAGAGCTCCATAAAACAAAATGCTGCCTGATATTTATGATCAACTGCAATTTTAGTTTGCTTAACTTCCAAAATTAATCCTCTGCTTCGATCCCATTCTACTCCTCTCACAGTACAAAGTCAACGGAATTCATGTTCCTAAGTGACTTAAGTGTACTTGAGAAATCCTAATCTTCAGAGATTAATCTGTCACTCTTCCAAATAAATAAATACAAGCTTAGACTAATGAAAAATTCACAATACTTTTTAGATTGTGTTATCAATGATAAACTGACAATCAGTTTTGCTCTGAAACAACAAAACTACATCACGGATGGCAGCAAACATTCATGCAGACTTAGCTTTCTACAGATATTCTTTTGACTAGATTTAAGTGTATACTCCAATGACTGCAGGATCAGACCTGGATTTCATTTATTCATCTTCACCTGTACTCAACAAAAAATGATGACAGCCTATACCAGTAGCGGCAACAGAAAGTTTAGAACAGAGGTAAAGTGCATCACAAGTTTCTTCAGATTTGTCCCAGTGATAGGGATCAAATTGACAAAACAAAACAAACAACAACAAAAAAAAAAATGCAACACCCTATTATTCTTTCAAAGTTGATTTTAAAGAAACATTTTAAGTCGCAAGCTATTAACACATTAAGGCCTCAAAATGTAGCTTGCAGAATCAATTTCTTCTACATTACCTTCTACAAATTACCAGCTAAATAAAGGCTTTAGAGGTTTACAGAAAACCAAGCAGCACCTAATTTACTTTTCTTCACAAAAGTAATCATCTATATGAGGATAATTAAACAATAGGAGTTGACAAGGCACTATCAACAAAGCAGACCAGAAGACAACTTCAATTACAAGAGCTGAACTTCTGTTTGCTTTGCAACAGTTGTAATACTAACATAGGAAACTTGCCATTTATCCTTTCAGAAAGATCCTAGTATTTTATTATTTTTTTTCTTAGAATCCATATTATCAAGACACTGAAACTTAGGAGCTGCTAAGCTGATGTTCTAACCACGTTAAAAGATGGCCACAGGAACAGCTACACAGGAATTGCCATTTCCTGGAGACATAGGCGAGAATTCCTCATCCTTACTTTAGTACCCGTCATTTCCACTGGGTCAAGCAATTCTGCAGGAAACATCCCCCTGATAGCTTAAACTTCAGTTGCAGTTGCTATTCTGAGGGTTAACTTTAATCCTGAAATACAAACAAGCACTGGTGCCCAAGCAGCACCTCTCCTTTTCAATACAAAAATCAAGCAGGTAGCGAAGAAGTATCTATCCTCTTACAGATCTGCATTGTTTCAGCAAAAATTACTTCAGTATAGAAGAACTGGTACCTGAAAAACAGTCTCTTTCAGACCAAAGAGCCCAATTTCAAGGGACTATTCCAGAGACAAGTGACATTAAAAACAAAGCATAACACCTGACTGACTGCTCATTGCCCTTTCCAGCACAAACACTAGACAGCAGCTAATGAAGGCAGTACAAGCCAACTTAAAAATATGAGTGACTCGTCAAGCAATAGCTAGTAGACCTATGGAATTTGTTAAGAAAGCATACAACAGAGATGAAAAATTTACATGAGTTCAAAAAGAAATTAGACAAATTCTGAGATAAATCATTCAAGAGTTTCTAGATAAACATGATTGTTTATCTCTGGCTCAGAGATTCCATGAACTGAAAGTAGCTGGAGAACAAACACAAAAAGAAAAATATCTTGTTCTCACTGTTTCCAAGCATCCACTTACAGAGGTTTTTTAGATGGGTTCTGTGAACTATTAGGGAACTTCTGGGTTCCTGTACATGATTTTCTCCTTTATGGCTGCTTTCAGACACAGGACACTAGGCTAGAAAGAACATCACTGTGATCCAGTAGAAAGGTCTACCACCAAACAGTCCTTGCTGCCATTTTTCCCCTCAGAAAAGCTAAATGACTCACTCTGGGTTTACACACTGCTTTCCTTCCTGAAAAGGGATACAAAAAAAATAGATGGAAGATCAACTCACAGGCACCATCAGCCTGTTTGCTAATTAAGGACACTTCTACACTCCTCTTAGTTTTCTCTTCACTGCACATCTCAGTGCTTCTGACATCTGAATTCAAGACCTCCTAGATCCTAAATTCAAAGTCTAAGAAAGACTGCCTGAGCACTCCACTATGCAATCTGGAGGAGTGGAACAGAGTTTACAAACCTAAACGATCAGTAACTCATTTGGAGAAAATCTCTAATTTTACTAGCAGCACTCAGAACTGGGTTATGTCAGAGGATAGAAAAAAAATAATTTGTAAATATTAAAAAATTACATTAACATCCTACAAACAATACCTGGTGTTAGAATGTGAGAAAACATAGTACTCAGCTACATTTAAGAGACAGTAAATATGACTTAGCATGAAACAAGCAAGCAAGCCTTTCATGCATCAGCAAGCTAGCTGAAACAATTGTTCAGAGAATACTATTGTAAAACATACACAGGTTGGTACCAGAGAATATACACAGCATAGTTTCTGGAAAGGGAACTATGCTTTTTTTAGGCTAGAAGAATTTTATAATGACAATGGTAAACTTAGGAGAAATCGCTGAAAAACTGACTTTCAGAAAGCTTCCTCTAAAGTCTTAAGAGGTCACAAAGTAAAATTAAACTTGCTAGGGGAAAACATCATTTGCCTTTAGACTTAAGGAAGAAAGCACCAAAAGAAAAAGCAGGAAGTGGTCTGTTGAAGAAAAGGGTTAACAGCAGAAAGCCACAGTTCTACACCAGAACTACATTGCTTAATGGCCCACGAAAGCAAAAACTGGCAAAACTCACTCACATCAAAATGACTGAGGTTAAGACATGAGAAGGAGCTGTAAGAACTTCAGAAAGTAATCAGCTAGATAAACGGAAATACAGAAAGACAAAAAGAGCTATTGACAAGGTACTGCATATCAAGGTAAACATTCTACTCACCAGCTTTCTGGATTTTAACAACAAATTCAGAGACACATTTACTCTGGATAGTCCATTGAAGAATGATTAAAAAAACAGGTTAGGATGTATATATAATGTCTTGAAGAGTATTACAATTGGCACATTATAAACTGAACATAGCACTCAAAGTAGGCACTTTGTAAATATCCAGCAGTCCACGTAGGCACACAACACCAAAAAAAATAAAATGGTTTGAAAGGCCAATTAAACTAAAACAGTTTCAAAAAAAAGGTGGAAGTTGACAACAGTCATCTCAAAGGGAATGCCAAAAAGCATTGAGAAGGATCAGGTATGTTAACTAACCAAGAGATGCAGAGTAACACACAGGAAGAAGTATAGAAAAAAACCTGACTTTGAGTGAATATGGGGTTGAAACATCACAAATAGCATAAGACATTACTACGAAATTCACTATTAATATGACACAATATATTTCCATACAGTGAGTGATCAGATCCCCAAACATGGTTTAAAAAAAAGAAAAAAAAATTACTTAAACCACAAACCTAACATACTTTCATAAAGGACTCCATGTTTTATTAAACAGCATAATAAGTTGTGACAACAATTAAGATGGATCGTGAACAGTGAACTACTCGAAGTTCTATACTGGAAACTTTTCAGCAGCACTACGTGCCTCTCCAGAAGTGATCTGAAAAGACAAAAAGATACATGTTCTAAAAGGAAAACCTAATTATTTTCTGGAGATGGTAACTAATAGGCAGAAACAATAGCACAAGCATTAAATTCTCAGCTCTCCAATCAGTAGAATTCTTGAACACGATTTTTTTTTGTGCTTTGGCAGCAGCTAGCAGGCATACACATGGCTGTGCAGTAGTTACAGCACATACTGCCTTTAGCCCAGCTAGTAATTAAAAAAGGTTGCTAGGTTTTATGCAGGATAGTAGTCAGGCTTCAGGATCCGAACATATTGTGATATGGGAGGTCACAGGACAGCAATGAGGACTCTGTTACTGCAGTGGTGGGATACGGCAGCAGGCAGAGGATACAGATCCACAGGAAACTACGTTTTGTCAGCCCTGCTGCTCCTAGAACAATTTGTCTCCCTTGTGTTTTACAGATTTGAATACTAATATTTCTGCAAACTGTAGCTTTGATCACCATGTTAAATGTAGCTCTACTGAATAAAAGGATTAGTTTGTCTCGATTGGCACAGTTATGCCTGTGCTCTGAAGAGAAAACTAGGGGAAAACCTTTGAAGATCAAGTGCATGCTCAAGTTTGTAGGTTGAACTGGCAGTAGTAGCTGAAGGTGTTTTGAGTCATGCATATAGTTTACAGTATGATACATAATACCATACTTCTGCAGTTTAGTATACAGGTTACAAGCATTTTTAGATTACTTATATTTGTCACATTAAAAGGGGTAATCCCACTCTCCCCTTACCCAAGAGATGAAGATGGCAGGCAGCAGTAGCACTCATGTCGGTTCACAACCAGCTAGATTTGAGAAATGGACAGCACAATAAAAGCCAAAGAACGGTGCAGGAGAGCAAGATCAGCTGGTTACAGACATACTCCACACCGGCTTCAGCACATCATCAAGCCACAACCATGAGGTTTCAGAGCATATTTAAGCTGATCTAACAGCCTGCCTGTGCCCAGAGGATTCAGTACCAGCTGTGCATCCCCCACCATGCCAGCTCCAGCACACATTCCATGTCACACTGAGCCAACTCAATTTGATTTTTAGTTCCCTTCTCACCTAAATTCAGGGAACTAAAACGGTAGAAAACAAACAATACAAAAGTAATTACCAAAAAGTCATATTAAACCAATAGCTAGTACAGGAAAAGGTTGAGGGCGAGAGAAGTTCTTTGGAACCATTCCTTTCAGCAGCAACTAAGGAAGTAAAATGCAGTTCAAAAATCACATTGCGATAATGGACAAGTGAATATAACATCTTGGGAACCCTCAATCTTTATAAAGTTCAAAAAGATTTCATTAAGGCAGGGTAAATTGTTACAATTTAAAGTTTCTCTTTTTCAGTCTTTGCTAGGTCATGTCTAACCTACAATCAATTTTGTTCCCACCTCACTGCAGTGTAAACAAACAGTAGGAATGAGAAGGACAAAAACATTAACATTTCTTTTGTGCCTCCAAACAAGCTTTTGTTTTTCCAGTCATTCCCAGCACCCCTTCGAAAGGTTCCCACAGCCCATGTAAACAACACGCAAGCAGAGAAGGATGACTGTATGTACCTCCTACATAGGCAGCCAACAATAATGGCGTGTAGCTCAACTAGACAGCCACACATCCACCCCACAACATGGGAACCCACCCACCTCTACCCTTCAAACAAAACCCCTTCCTGTGCTCCTGAGTCATGCTGAGTGTTATCTAGAGCTCCCACCAGGCACAGACATCAGTAATGGCTGAGCTAAGTTTGACCCTCGGATATTTCAGTATCAGCCCACCTCTTTTCTGTTACCAGAAATTGCTTGATTTCAAAATAGCCAAGCGCAACAGTATTCAACGGACAAATAACAATAAAAAAATTGCAGGATTTATCATGGCAATAAGCTAAAAAGCTGGGAATACAACACAAAACCTGAAATCACAGAATGATTTGGGTTGGAAAAGACCTTAGAGATCATCTAGTTCCAATCCCCTCTCCCACTAGACCAGGTTGTTCAATGCCCCATCTAAACTGCCCTTAAAGTTGAAATGAAGTACGACCTGGAAATAAATCAAATATAACTATGAATGTCAAAGATGTTCTATTATAGCAAGTCATGCCTAAGAATCACCCCAGGTTTAGCTCACTCTCAGGTATGTAAAGGGTTCAAAATTAAGTTAAACTTCTAGACAAGCTAAGAAACTGGCATTTTGGAGATAATCACGGTTAACACAAACATACTTTGGTATTACAGGTTTGAAAAATTCAGACACACGTCTCTAGAACCCACCTAAGTTTAGAGCCCACACAAGATATTCTTAGTAGGACCTATTTCACACATATCACGTCCCTGAAAACATATGTCAAAACACAGGTAAAATTACTACTGCATTACTAAAGGACCATCCAAGCCCTCATGCTACTCATGCCATGTTTCGCAAACATGAAGCAGCCATTCAGGGCAGTGCGCTGCACAGCTGGCAGTGCAGATCAGATCCACGACAAGACAAGACAAAGTCCAGCAAGCTGGGAGTGAAGGAGCAACCAAGTCTGGCTCTTGACTGGAAGAGGGATGGCACAGTCAGAATCCACCTGCTATCACAGATAACACAACTAACACGTTATGAAAGCGGAGGGGTACAACTGCCCCCTTCCACCAGAGGCCTGTCACAAGGGTACGCGCATCTGCCCCTCTCCTGGACATACAGAGAAGTTTAAATATGTACTAGGTGGGCAGTCTGGGGTGGAGGGAAGTATAGCAGGTTGAATCACAGTTTCCCTCCCCCAGTACTCTTGCAACAAGTAGCATGTTAGAAGAAAAGCAGTCCCCAAACACGGTGCTCCAAACTGATTATTTCCAATTCCATCTTGCTGGAATATCCAGCGGGGCCTGCTACCTAGGCACATCTACACGCAGTGTCAAAAGTTTTCTGGGGAGGGTAGGGAGGGGAAACCCACACAGTAGCTTTGCCTTAACATGATTTAAAAGATGCAGAAGATGCCCTCAAGATCCATAAAAACTGTCACTATTGTACCCTGCAGTGAAGAGAAAAAAAGTTACCTGTCAACGCAGTGATCCACCCACTCATAGAAATGCCACAGATCTCAAGACATATTCATCAGCTCTGGCAGCAATAGCTGAAACTGCCACAGCGGAACTCAGAAATTAATGTTACACATAACTTCCATGAGTGTATCTCCAGGATCACAGTTTCAGGACCCTTTCCTGCTCTGCTAGAAGATGTCTTGCTTTGAGCACCATTGCATCAATTAAAGCAAAGAGACAAGATATAAACAGCCAGAGAAGCAGGCACTCCTGGCAAACTGCAGGTTTACTGACTATCTGACCTGAGCTCAGAGCCACAAGTAACACTGCTTGGCAAAGACACAGCAAAGGGCAAAGCAAAGGTGTAGACACCCAATCTTCCACAGATTCAAAACCATGCCAAGCTATGTGGCACGACACTTGCCACAAAAGGTGAGTGACATTTCTTCAGAGAAGCCAGAATACAAAGCCGCACCGCAGTTTTGGTTATCATTAATAAGTAGTTATGGCATTGAACACTGAAGAAAATATTCTTTAAAAAACAAGCCTTATTAGGCAATGAAGTCAACAAAGGCACGTACCCACTATTGCCAGGTCTAGCAAAATGCTATATTTTGCGGCTGCAATTGCTAGTGAGCAACTTCTCAAGCATGAACTATGCTACAATGCTGAAAGGCTTGCACTCGCCAGTGAACACACTGAGCAGCTTACCCTCCTAAAAAGGGAAGTTGGGAAAAAGCTTGAAACCTTTTCTTCCCCATCAGCTTTAGCTTGCGGTGTTTTGGGCTCGTCAGTGGCTTAGTAAGACAAGCGGCTTGTCCTGAAGTAGTCTGTTCACTTCTGAAAACATTGTGACATTCCTTCAGATACACAAGAATACACTTTCTATCCTATAAAAGATACCACATTTTGCATGAAGAGAACAATATTCTTTCACATGCAGTTTGCAATGTAGCAAACTCCCTAACAGTGTAGGCAGATCTTGCATGCTACAGCAGATCTAAATGTAAAGTTTCACCTTAAAGAAAACATGATAGACTTTATCCTGAAAAATGCATGCTCCAAGAGTATTCACCAACATCTGTCAGAACACGGAGCCAATGTATGCAGTAAGCACATTATGCCAGTAAAAGAGGGTAGAGTTAAGCAGATATTGTCCATAACACACACCCTGGGTTAGCAGTTCCTGTCCTTCAGAAATTCAAAGCAATTGCCACAACCTACAATAACAGAAAGGCACAGCTGAGTAACCCTGACTCAACATGACCAAGTTCAGGAGCACTTCAATCCATCAAAAATAACCCAAACACTCCATGTGCAGTCAGCTCTTCACCCTCACCCATAAACTCTTTGATAATCCCAACAAGAGAACACAGAAGGGAAGTGTAACCTGCATCCTGTCAAGGACCCCTCCCACCTTCCTAGCAACTCAGAGCAGCATTTCTAAAGGAAGAACTGCTGAAGAGGGAGAGTGACCTGCTCTGACATCAGACCAAAAGGCTGAGGAACCGCAGAAGGGAATACAGGAACAAGCATAGCAACTATCACAAAATCAGTTCAGGTTTCAAATTTTCAAGGATAGCACCGTGAGTTAAGAAGGGGCACCAGAGAAGAGAAAAAAAGAATCCACTGTTATAACCCAGGATACTGCAGTGGCAAGACTCTTCAATTGAAGTTTATGAAGAGTTTAGAGGAAATTATTGAAACTCTTCCTCCCCCAGCGTTCCCCCCCTCCACAGCTCCAGCTCCACAAGGCCTGGACTCACCACAGCACACCCACACCTCTCAGCTCCACCTGTCTTGGTAAGGAGGCAAATGCTTCGCTTAGAAAGCATTGCTTCAGCAGCCTGCCCGGCCCTCTGAGTACACCGCACCTCAGCCTGCCCATGCTGAAGAGCTCAGACTTCTCAGTGCTGCTTCTCCAGAGAAGCAGCAGGCAGCTGACGCTATCCGTATTGTCACAAGGTTTTCAAGAATGCAAGCACTTCAAAACATTCACATTTTGGACAAGTTGGAACAGTCAGTATTTAAACAGGAAGCATTACTTAAGATTACCTTAGAGCTGTCCTTTTGCTATAAGCAGCCTTCCAATTTCAGGTCACAAGACAAACAAAATTCATCTAGGCCAGTTTAGCCATTTAGTTACTACAGGCTTCCACGATGCTGTAGCTGATAGAAAACAGTCTAGCAGACTGCATGGCCAATCAGAAACACTGACCAAGCAATTGCAAGAAATGCATTATTTTTTCCTCCAACATTCAAATGATTCCATGCCCACATGACATCTAAGGCATATCAAAATATTAATCTACATATTAGCAACGTATTTGGGTTACAAAACCTGAGCAGCACTATTAAAGGGAAATTGGTTTTCTTCTTTAAGTACAATCTGAGGTAAATACTGCAAGATGTATTGTAGTGGTACAACTCTCAATTACAGCCAAAACTGAAAACAGCACATATAATTAACATATCCCCTGCTTCTCCATTTTAGGGCCCTATTTGTGTTTGGTCAAAACAAAGCAAATTTTACTGGTTACTGCAACAGCCACCACAGATCACATTGGAAGGATTCAAGAGAGGATAAAAGAGCTGCTCAAGAGCAAATCTTGCTCTTGCAGCTACTTATGAGCACGCACCTGCTGAAACCATTGTATCAAAATTGTGCCACTAAAACAGCACACACCAACACTGCTCATACTCTAGCACAAAGCCAACCCTCTTGGCTCAAGACACAGGCAAAGCTTATCTGAGCTAAGCAAGCTCGTTTTGGACAATGAGGACTATCTCACACACCTCCTCTTCCTAGCCAAGCTGTGGGTGCTGTATTCTCCAGCCTATAGTAAGCATGTTCAGCTGTCCCAGCAAATGGGAAAAAACGTGTGCTGATATGTTAAGATACAACAGAATGGAAAAAAATACATTGTTTCACCCTTGTAAAAATAACTGCAATTGTTTCACAGAACACTGAGAAAACAAAATATTAAAGAGCTACTGAATAATAAAGACCTGTCTATTTTGCAAAGATGAGCAGACTTGAAGAGACAACCACAAACTTTTTGTCACGGAAAGCATGAACAAGACTGACTGCAGGAGCTCCTTTTTATTCTGACATTCGATACTTTTGAAGTACTTGACTTTACAAACTAAATTATAATATACATGCATTATTTTTCCAAATTTAAATTATTTTTAACAAGCTTTGGAAAGAAATCTGCTATTTCAAAATAAATGGGGACACACACACACAAACCAGCACACAAATAGTTATTAACCATTTTTAAGCACAAACTTCAGGAATATGGGCTGCACGCGGAAGTGCATACAGAAAAAAATCATACCAACATTACTGACAAAAAAAAAAAAACGGCAAGGATCTATTAGAAAACACTTAACTGCAATGTATGCATTGATACAGGATGAACTCTTGAGTGGCTGATCAGAACCACTGGTGGAAAGAACCAAGCAGTATCCTCAACATCGCAACAGAACAATTGCTCCCATTCCTTGCCCAAGAAATATTCCCTCACAGTGAGATGCAAAGCCCCTTGTGCTCACTACAGCCAAAAAATATCTTGCCTATGCAGAGTTCTCAAAGAAGAAAGGCAAATGTGTACTTCAATATTTAAGTGCTTATGCTTCTTTACTGATTCCAGCTGATGAGAGAACAAAGCTAAAAAATTACTTCTTTATTTCACACATAATCTTTATAAAGTGAAAGCATGATTCTTCAAACCATGTCTCATTTTCTACTAAACATGAAACTGTGACAAGTTAGGAGTGGACAGGGATCAAGTGTTCCTCCTCTCTCCTCACACAGGAATTAGAAGGTATCCAACAGAGCTGACTTGTACATTCAGAACAAGTTACTAAGCAGTGAATTGTCCAGTCTTCCCTCAAAGGCACCAAACATGTCCACCCAGGAGGAAGCCACCAAGTATTGCCAAACACAGAAATGACACAGCCTTGGAACACATACTGGCAACAACTACAAGGGTGTTCTGCAACAGGGACTTACAGCACATAGTGCTGCCCACAGTTTTTCACAGACATCCACTGGGGACCACTAAGATACATAGGAAACAGGGCTAAACTGACCTTTGATTTAAGCTAAAACAGCCTGTGTAATAATCAGTGGCTGTACCACCACAAAGCAAGACCACGAAGTTTGTTAACAGTAAGTTAAGCTGTACACTTACATGGTCTCCATCAGACAAATATTTGAAGTCTTTGTAGTCTCCTGCAACACCAAAGGCTATCTTAAAGTCTGTAGAAAAGATCCTGGTAAACAAATTTTGCCTATCCTCCTATATGAGGTATTACAATACAGAACCATACACCAGTTTCCACTAAATTCACTAAATCATAATACTTTGTCAGAGAACATTTTCAAGAGTACACATAATCCTCATTGTCTCTTTCAAGAATGACCTGATATACACAGTCCCCATAAGAGAAGGCTGAAGCATCTGTGCAGATAGGGTTTACTTTTATTTCAAATGCAATGCACATACAGTCAGATAACAAACACGTGCTCTTCAGAAAAAGATCCAGAAGATTAAATATGTTTGTTAAACAGCCTGATTTAAAACATGCTGACCAAAAGAGGCTTAAGTTTACTTTAAAGAGACAGAATAGTATTCCTCTCTGTTTAATAACATTCAGGCTTAAATCATCACACCCTGTTCCCTTCTTTTACTGATTCAGAAACAATAAACTCCACTGAAGTAATTAAAAAAAACTTTTGCAAAGTACATAATGAGGCAAAGTCCAGTTAATTTGTCAGTCTAAGAGTCTAAAGATAAAAATTATTCCTTTCCCTGAACTTAAAAGCTACTTATTACAAAAGCTTCTCTCTAATAGTTAATGCAAATGAAAATCACATACTTTCTGATAAACATTTATGTTTACAAACACCACTGTAATAGTAAATTATTCAGCTCGAACAAAGGAGAAAAAAAAATTTAAACCTGGGCAAAAATCATTTTAATAACAAAGTAATGTATCTGCTTGAGATACTTGGGTACCTAGAACACCAACTAGAATGCGTAAGTGCCATCAAGAGACAGAACCAGACTGCCATTAGCAATCAGATGATGATGGGAGTGGGGAAAGGGCAGATTTCAGTTTGGAACCAGGAAGTGATATAAAAGTTAAGTGTTATCCCCATGTCCAAAAAAGGACATAACACCTTTCAGCTTCTGTAGGTATTACATACAGCATAGCACTGCCCATCTCCTTAAAACTATGGCCTGAAGAGAATCCAACTTCCTTTCCTGACCTCCTAGTTCCAGGGTCAAAAAGAGCAAAAAGCAAACTGAATGGAGCATTCAACTTCTTTTAAGCCCCTTTTTAAAACAGGGAACTTAAGATACAGAGATATTTTGGTCTCAAAAAGTCTTCCTACCTGTCAGAATACTTGGTATCTAAAAGAAACTGGGGAATGTCAGGTGCCTCGTCTACCTTTGAGCTTCCTACTGATGTCTAAGTTTCCTCCTGAGTTTTTAGAAGCTGCCCTTTTCTCAGCGGAACAGACAAGCACACAGCTGGGAAGCAGACCTTACCTATTGTCAAGCATGTATCACAAACTAAAGCACAGTGAGCACACACTACTGGAACTCTAGAGTATGGCTTTCCCTTCACACACATGTGTTTTGCACCTTCAGCCACTATGCACTTCAGCTACATCTTATTTTTCTCTACTTTCAATTCCACCTGGTAAAGAAAACACAGAGGAGCAGGACCCCAAGCAACTACACCACAGGAAGTTCACAACCTGTTTGTTCTTTTAACGAAGAACCAGACAACCACAGAGTGGTTTGGGTTGGAAAGGACCTTAAAGATTACCTGGTTCCAAGCCGCCTGCCATGGGCAGGGACACCTTCAAATCCTACTTTTCCCTTCAAAGTCTTTCTAGAATCCTTCCAGGGAAACGTGAAGAGAAGTCACGCAGAGCACAGGTTTCACAGTTATGATGTCAGGATCTGTGCCAGAATGCTACCAGGTAAATGATATTCAACCTACTCTCTTCACTTTTTAGTGCATACTCTGTATATCATATCATAGAATCACAGAGAGATTTGGGTTGGAAGGTACCTTAAAGATCATCTAGTTCCAACCACCCTGTCATGGGCAGGGTCACCATCAACTAGACCAGGTTGCTCAAAGCCCTGTTCAACCTGGCCAGGAACATGTAACAAACTATCATACAAGTTTTAACTGCTGAATAGAAAAACTTAGTGCTGACAGACATAAATGTTCCTTCCCCAACTAACTACTGTGGTGGTGTTCACTTCAGTTAAGAGCAAGTTAAGATACTCTATTAAAACAACCTAAGTTCTGCATGCTGAAGAAGCAGCTAAAAAGCAAAGCAAACCAAAACCCAGGCAAACACAGTCCCAGTCCTAAACGAGACCCTTCACTCCCCTGCCACAGAACAGCGTTTGGAGTGAGAGCAAGAGCACTTGCTTGTGCTTCGTGAAGACGCAGCTTCTTCCACAAACAGGAAGAGCCAACACTAGTTCTGGCTTTGAAACCGCACTAGAAAAACGCTTTACTTGAAAAAAGCAACTCCTCAATAACGTTTTCCCGTGACAACTGCAGCAGCGTTTTCCACACGGGTGTTATGTAAATGAGCAGGCGGGAGGCAGCCGCAGGGTCTGTTAGGAACCATTCAACCCTTTAAAGAAGAAAAAAAACCAGCACGGGGGGTGCTGGGGGCCGTGTTTGAGAACCTCACGGCTCACAGACCGCCGCCGTGCGCTCGGCTCCCAGGCTGGCACAACTTTCCGCCCCGGCGGTTCCGCTCAGCTCCCACGGGCGGGGACCGGGGGATCCCGAGCCCTCCAGCGGCCCGCCGCCTTTGTTCGCAGGGGCCGGCGATCCCGGCCCGCGCCGTGGCAGGCACAAAGGGGCGGCAGAAGTTGTGGAAGGGAGATCAACCCTTCCCGGAGCCGGCCCCCCCATCCCCTCAGCCGGCGGCGGCCGGGAGCGGGGCGGGGGCCGCC
>JAOEHY010006544.1:0-11446 GCA_025447955.1 Psilopsiagon aurifrons | reverse complement strand
GGCAGGGACACCTCACACTAAACCATATCACCCAAGGCTATGTCCAACCTGGCCTTGAACACCGCCAGCGATGGAGCGTTCTCAACTTCCCTGAGCAACCCATTCCAGTGCCTCACCACCCTTACATGCATTTCTCTTTAGCATGACAGCTCTGCCACTCTGCCTAAGCCACTCTTCTACAGAACCTCAACTCTACCTCCATGGAAGCTGTCACAAAGCACAGCCAACTTTTGTTTTGTTGGGTTTTTTTTCCTTCCAGTTTTGCTTACATAAACTCTCCTGTATTAATTAGCTTCAAGGTAATCCTCATCACAGTTTCCTTTGCCAAACTCAGAAAATCTTGCCCCAGTCGCAGTTTCGAAATCATGTCTTTGCTAGGGCTCCAGTCTGTTTTTTCCTACCCCTGTGGATACCACATTCACCAGCTCTGACACAGTTTCTGGGGCTGTCAGCCACCACACAGGCACACTGGAGCAGGCTGAGGGTCTCACTAAGAAGCCTGCAGTGTCCTACAGCCCAATACACAACTGAAACGAAGAACAGATATTTCACAAAATGAAGTGTCAAAATTCAAGTGCTGAAAGCCACAGGCACTGCTGTGGCAGCATATGACAAAGATTCCTCAGTCTTTTGGAGGTGAAGAAGAGAGGGAAAAAGATTATAAAATATCACTGTCTTCCCTCCATCCATTCTGTAAGGACTAGGATGGACACTCATACTAGCAGTAAATTTTACTTCTATAAGACTGCCCTCAGCAGTTAATAAAACTACATCTGCCTGTCATCACTGTAGCCTGCCAGAAGCACAAGCAAAGCTTCACCTCCATGCTGCAGCTGAGACACACCAACCCACCCCTGAGGGCAGGTCACCTTTGAGACTGCCTAGGCACAAATAAATATTCCTGGCCTCCAGGACAACAGATTACTTGAGCCTGGAGAGAAATGTGCTATTCACAATTTTTGCCACCAGAACTGGGAATACATTTGATCTGAGAGCCTCAGGCAAATCCCTTCTCCTCTCTGCATCTCAGCTTCTCCACCCGTACAGCTTTGCAGTCTGACATACATGAGTGAAAGGCACTGCAGAAATGCAAAAAGTCACAGAACCATAGAATCACAGAATAGCTAAGGTTGTAAAGGACCTTAAGATCATCTAGTTCCAATCCCCCTGACATGGGCAGGGACACCTCACACTAAACCACATCACTCAAGGGTCTGGCCAACCTGGTTGAACACCGCCAGGGGTGGGGCATTCACAACTTCCCTGGGCAACCCATTCCAGTGCTTCACCACCCTCACACTAGAGAACTGCCTCCTTATATCCAATCTAAACTTCCCCTGTTTAAGTCTGAACCCCTTACTCCTTGTCCTATCACTACAGTCCCTAATGAACAGTCCCTTCCCAACATCCTTATAGGCCCCCTTCAGAAACTAGAAGGCTGCTCTGAGGTCTCCACGCAGCCACTGAATGGCAAGATGGGGGCCAAACAGTCACTGTCATCTCAGATTTTCCATAGATGGTTATTTATTCATTCTCACAGTATTTCAGGAGCACCAAGAAGCCTTAACTGTGATAAAGGTCCAACAGTTTCCAACTGAGTATTTTCTTTAATCGCATTTGATGTTGTTCTTAAAGCAGTCTGCCAGCTTCTGGAGTCATTTGATTATCTTCAAGTATTACTTCAAAGCAAACAAGCAAGGGATACATTTTTATTTGTTTGTTTCAGTGTTTATAAGTGATACTTTCTCAGAATTTGCAGGGTGAAAGAAATTCACGGTACTTACATCTGGATCTGATTCTCATGAAAATTGAATGAAACCAGGAAAACACCAGACACCCAACCCCTTCCTACCCCCAGTAATTAAGTTCCCATGAAGTGCAAAAAAACCAAACCCAACACCTTGCTAGTCAGCCAGCTTTGTTTAGGACAAATTTCTTAAATCAGCTGCATTCAGCTTAAATCAGCACAAATTAACAGAGAAGTAGAAGCCTTTTGACAACTATTTCAGCACCTGAGAAATGGCAGCCAGAAGCCAAAGCTGTATTTCTTGAGGGGGAGGTTGGGTTTGGGGTATTTTTTGATCAATTTTTTGAAAGAAATTCAACCTGACTCATTATAAAGGCAAGACGGAAGAACGGGTGGTATGGGGATGAGACACACAAGCAGAGAAGAGCATTGCTTCGCTAGGGAAATCCAACACACACCGGTGTGCCGCAGTATAGACCTGAGGCTCGCAAACACAAGACTGTCAGCAGTTAAGATACTACTGCTCCAGCTTGAGCCAACAGAAACCTCAGGGGCTATACTGCTTGTCAAACAGAGAGGGTATGATGTACACTGAGTCATACTGGTCATTCTTCTCCTCCTCTTCATGCATTCATGAGAGTACAAGAAGAAGGACAAAAGTTACCATCTAATCCTCAGACCAGTAAGGGAACAGCTTAATTTTATCAAATCGCTATCTTCTACTGATGTGAACCTTGGTAAAAAATGGAAACCTGTGTAACTGCAGGATCCTTGACAGGTGTGAAAAATCAGAACCCATCCACAAATTTATTGACATTAGCCTAGTTCCAAAGATCCAATTCAGATTCCTAAAAACACCTTTAACCTGCAGGAACAATCAGAAGTGCCACTGAGCTAAGTAAATGGGAAACTCCCATCCTCAAAAACACCAATGATAACCTGTACTAAAATAAGTAGAATAGATTGAATCATTTTATCTTGGGGAGGACAAGCTAGACTGAAGTATTTCAGTGAAATTCACATGGCTCCATTCTGAGGAGGTCATGGAAAGTCCTGAAACTACTGCCCAACAAATAGGGAAAGCAATACCAAAAAACCTTCAGTGTGCTAGCTTGAACAATAATGCAGTTTTCAAGTGCCACTATCAAATCAACAGTATTGCTTCCTTGCTCTCTGCGCTGGACACCCAAATCTAGGCGAAATACTGCAGATTCAAAAGAGGGCTCAGAAGACCATAACAATATTTTGAATGTGGAGACACTTATTTGAAGGCAGACTGAAGACTGAATAGCAGACTTATAGATGAAATAAAAATGTAAAATCATGACTAGCAGAGAGAAGTCATAACTTCAGTTTCTCTCCTCTTGGACTAATAACAAAGGGGAATTCAATAAAAGCTACAAGTTATAGAACAGATAAAAATAAGATAGTCTCAAAACGCCTAACCAGACTGCAGAGCTTGAAGCAGGAAGCAGATGCCAAGGCCAAAAATGCAAGAATTCCCCCCAAAGCAATCAGACACATTTACATGATTAAGAACATCAAGAGATTTAAGAGTCCATGATAAAAAAAAAGACTCTTAGTACAAGGTATTTAATTTCTGGAATAATCCCTGAAAGGTAGTGAGAGACAAAGATAATTACAACTGCTCAAATCAAAGCATCAATTCTCCTATTATAAATGGTTGGCCATGGGAACTGCTGGAAGTAGGTACTTGATTAGATAGACCAAATGTTTGACAGCTCCATGGTCAGCTTTTTAGGCTGACATTCATTTGAATATAATACACTTAGCCCTTGAAAAAAAGTGATTTTTTTTCCCCCCTGAAAAACACCAGGAGAAGCTACTAACCAACCTGTGTAAAATGTCCTTGGGTAAGGTTTTTGTTGTTCTTTATTTTACTCTATTTTAGGGATTTTCTTATTAACTACACCAAATATCCAACCATGCACTATGTTTTCTATTTGTAATTGATAAAAAAGAAGTTAAGATGGAACATTAGGAAAAGGTTATTCACTGAGAGGGTGACTGGTCTTTGGAACAGGCTCCCCAGAGAAGTCACACCACCAAGCCTGTCAGAGTTCATGGAGAAAGTGCACATATGTCATATGGTTTCTTTTAGGTAGCCCTGCAAGCAGCAGGGAGATGGACTTGATGATCCTCATGGGTCCCTTCCAACTTCAGATACTCTATGACTCTAAATATGTTGATCATCTCTTTTTAACTTGCCTACTAGCAGAAGCCTCATGAGCAGTAAACCCCGGGGAACCTATGGAACAGCCGCAGTAAAGTAACAATTCTTCCTAGGAGTTTTTTTGTTGATTTTTAAAATGCTAAGGACAGATTCAAAAAACAACCAGGTCATTTCCTGAATTCCTGACTGGATAAAGCCAACAGCCATCTTGAGGCATTCCACAGCTGAGGAGGAGCTCTGAGTCTTCAGGCAGGGGAGAGATTTGGCACCTTCCCACCGACCCCTGCTGCCGCTGTTAGGGCAGGACATGGGTTGTGGACAAGCATCAATGGCCAACAACTCTGCCATTTATTTTTAGTCATCAATATTAAAAAGAACCAAAATGCCAGCCAGCCTGGACCAAGACAGGCCCCAGGACCTGCACTCCCATCATAAGAGGCCCCAGCTACAGCCCCAGGCTGCTTGAATCAGCTGCTTGGAGTAAGAGAGGATGTTGTGGTTTAAGCCTCTCAGCCATGCAGTTCACTCACTCACTCCCCCCGGCTCCCGGAGGGATGGGAAGGAGAATCGAAAGAATGCAACTCCCACAGGTTGAGATAAGAACAATTTAGTAACTGAGGTGTAACAAAAACCACTACTGCTACCACTAGTAATAATAATGACAAGAGAAATACAAAGGAAGAGAATACAACAGCTCACCACGTATACCCAGTCCGACCAAGCAGTGCACCCCCCAACCCTTCTGGGTCTCTGCCCTTCATTTTTTTTACATCCTGGCCATGACGTGCTGTGGTATGGAATACCTCTTTGGTCAGTTTGGGTCTGATGTCCTGTCTCTGCTTCCTCACGGCTTCCCCTGCTCCCTGGCAGAGCACGAGACTCAGAAAGTCCTTGGTCAAACTGAAACATTCTAAGCAGTAACCGAAAACATTGGTATTATCAGCACTGTTCCCAGGCCAAAAGTCAAAAATGCAGCGTGGCACCAGCTACCAAGAAGGAGAAAAAAGACTGCTACTGCTGAACCCAGGACAGAGGATCACCCTATTTCAGGTCCCAGGGCTTGGGTTGACAGCAGGTAGAACATGAGGCAGCAGTGCCCATCAAGCATTGATTAGCTAGTCAGTCAAAGGAGGTGACTGTCCCACCCTATACTGCACTGGTGTGGCCTTAACTCAAATACTGCGTGCAGTTTTAAGCACCTCAATGTAAGGACATCAGACTATTTGAGTGTGTCCAGAGGGGAACTTGGGAGGAGTGGCTGAGGTCACTTTGTTCAGCTTGGAGAATAAAAGGCTGAGGGGCACTCTCATGGCAGTCTACAGCTTCCTCAAGGGGGGCAGCATGGATAGTTGCTGATTTCCTCTCTCCAGTGACCAGGAACAGGCCATGAGGAATTGGAATGAAGCTGCATCACTTAAGATGACACATTAGGAAAAGGTTCTTCACTGCGAGGTTCGTCAGACTTTGGCACAGGCTCCCCAAGGAAGTGGTCACAGCCCCAAGCCTGCTGGAGTTTAAGGAACATTTAGACAACCCTCTTAGTTATATGGCTTAGTTTTAGGTAGCCCTGTGAGGAGCAGGGAGTTGGGCTTGATGATCATTACAGTTTTCTTCCAACTGGAGTTCTGATATGGTTCTATCAGTCTCCACATCACATCCTCCAGCAGTATAAAACACCTTCCCACAGGAGACTTAAAGCCCACAGCTATGAGCAGGTAGAAGACATTCTCCATGAAGGAGGCACTGCAGCTCTGGTCTAAGCTTGATTCAGTTAGGCTCTGCAAGTCTTTGTTTCCATTAAACACTTAAATCCTATAAATCAACCTTCATTCCCAGCAGGTGACACCAGTTAGCCAGTTTCTGCTCCCTGTTGGTCTGCATCCCCTACAAAGCCCTTCTCCAACCACCATCTGTTCTGGGGGAAGCTCATTGTCTTCACCCTCAGCAGCCTCTCCTGCTCCCAAGGAAAGCACTGGTCAGATAAAAGGTTGGAAACAGCTGGTTTTGTGCTTACATCAAATTTAAACCACATGGATTTTTCTCCGTTCTGTTTCCTTAAAGTATCCAAGTTTCTCCCCTTTCCCAAGCACATACTGCCAACTCCGGTGGGCAGACTGCCTCAAGGTGCAAGAACAATAACAAACTAATGATTTTTTTTTTCCTTTATTATGGAATTCAGAAAGTGAAAGGCAGCCTTTCTCTGATCAAAAGTATTTTTCAAGCAGGGTGGTCACCTGGCTCCAATGCAACCATTTCCCTTCCCGCCCCCCAGAGGCTTCTTGCTCCAGAGGTGCCTTAAATCAGTGTTCCAACATCAGACTGATCAAAGCAGCCAAGTTAACCAAAGGTGACAAGTAGCTGTTTTCAATATGAAAGGCTTTTGCTGAAGCACGTCAAAATACCAATTCAAATACTGAATAATCAACATGTTTATAAAATTTCAGTCTGCTATGGGTTACTTCTATCAAACAACATGGCTGGCTACATGGTCCTCCTAACTGAACAAATAACCCCCAGAACTTTGCCACAGACCAACACGCCAAAATTAAAATATATTGAAATTAAGTGTGGTTTTGTATATACTTTGGAAACTAATGAATTGTTTCTGATACAATAACTATAGTGCTAATAAGTTAACACCAAGACATAAACAGCAGCCAGGTCAAGTCCTTAAGTCACTCTGTAGGAAACGTAGATATGAGCTTGTTTTAGCACAGAATTACACTGAGACCTCATATGGTCCTCGCTAATGAAATGAGAGGAAGCAGTAGTATCCATTCTCAGTGTAACAGCAGGGAAACCAGATTGCAAGATTCTTCTGCTAATATGAGTTACTATAGTGTTGCAGGAGCTTTGCACTGCTGCAATTGCAGATTTAACAGGCTTTTTCATCCTTCTCACCTTCAAATCCTCTCTCCCTCAAAACAGCTTAGTGCTGCCATCTACTCTTTTTTTTATCCTAACAGGGTGGTGTCTTCGGGTTGTTTTTTTTTTTTTATCCTAACAAAGTTCTTCGCAGACAAATTCACCCACTACAACACTGCCTCACTTGAGTCTTTACAGTTCAGTCCCTACATTTATACTTAGTCTAACTCATCACCAGAGGCAAAATTAAAAGCAAAGGAAATAACTACAGGATCAGATCCAAAGCCCCTTTAATGCTAATTTATACTTGAGCCTTTAAGTATTAATTAAATGGGAAAAAAACCCAACAAACAAATAAACAAAACAAGTAACTCCCCCCACTCTTACCCACAACTTATATTTACAACATTTTCAAGTATTAAGCTAGTAAACTCACAGAAGACAAGGTGGCAAAGACACAGGTCTTATAAAATCATCAGGACAGCTCTGGAAAGCAATTTCATCTAGCTAGAAATGTTGTTCAAGGTTTCAGTCCTAGAGGATTTATAAAGTTCTTTTACAAGTTGTTTATTTGTACAGACACTAACACTGCTGGGGGAAAAAAAAAAAAAAAAGTATTTCCTGGCTAAAGGATCTATCATCTGAATAAAGAGAGTGAAAACATTCAGGCATTTTACTAGGAAACTGCCTGCTGCTGATCAGACAGGAGCTAGTCTTGATTAATTCCTCACCTCACTTCTATTACAAACACTGTTTTTAAGGTCTGAGCAACTGTTTCTATACAGTTCCCCAACCACCATTTGTTGAGCGCACTTCACTTAGCATGGAGTGGTGGGAGGTCTGTGCTTGCTCCACCCTAATAAAGTGTGGCCTCTTGACCTGAACAGTTTGGAGAACAAGAATTTCTACATTTCATCATTACCATCCTCACAGCATCACTTACTTTTAGCAACAGACACGTTCTGAATAATTTCCATCTTTTTCATATGGCCATGAATACAACATGGGGTTCTAACCATAGGTCCCAGAACCCCACTTATGATGAGTATCCAAGTCTCTACTCAGATCATTCCCATTGTGTCCCATGCACATGCACAGAGGGTCTTGTACAGAGAGAAGGGCTTTTATCACTGCTCTGTGTACATGTCACAGCACTGGCTGTTCAGATCCCTGCCCAGGTTTGTAGCTTAGTCTCAGATGACCCCAGGCCTCTGCTGAGGCTGCAAACAAGTCATGGGCACTCTGGTGGAGTGAATGTACTTGTCCACAGGGAACCAAAGGGAATTAATCACATTATGTGTGCTGTTACCCAGCTGAGGAAGGTCACGTATCTGCATCGGGGCAGCCCAACCCTCAGCCAAGACGCCAGCTTTACAAGGAAGCATCCTGAAAAGGGACAAGAGAAGGTATTTTGAGAAGTGTGTTGGGTTTTTTATTTCCTGCAGAGACTTTATTTTGTAATGGAAGACAGATGAAAGACAAGACAAAACAAAACCAAAATACAATTTTTAAAATAAAAATTCATTTCCTAGCTGTCATTCTTGGATTTTGCATATTACGCCTCAGCATTAACTGCTGCCAAACACAAGACGTCAGGTCCATCTGGCAGATGTACACTTCCCAGCTGCCAAGTGTCTCCTTAAAATCCAGGGGCTTCACTATTAAGTATATTTGCAAATTTCAGCCTCCTAAATGCGCAAGGCTCCTGAGCATCAGCCTCTGCTTTTGAGTGCCCTGGAAACGCGGGGAGCAGAAGTAGACTGTAATCATCCAGAGTATCTGCTGCACTTGTTTGGTATGGAGGCCAGTTTCCTGGTAACTGATGGCTATACCAGCTGTGGGAGAGCTTTAAAGAATTCCTTTTTCTCAGATTATCCCTGCGCAAAAATAGAAAGTATTTAGGAAGCAGAGGGGAAACCCAACCATTCAAGCTGACATCATTACTTATTTACATATAAATACAGCCAGGAAATAAGCATATGTATTTATACATAAACAAAAAAGCTATCTGTACAATGTTTTATACACTGCTTCTCCATCCAATATTTACCACTTTATTCATGACTTAAGAAAAAACTTTCTCCCCAAGAAATTGGTGATAAAATGCCCTCTGGTGGGCGTGACTGTGGACCTCTACAGCAACAACCACTTCCTAAATAGCTCAGAGCCTTCAATATATTCTTGGGATTACTATTTTTAATGGAGTGAGACAAAGAACATACTTGCTTTCCAGAAGAAACAGATACACCCTGACTAGTGAGCCTATGTTTGCTGCTAAGTCTCTCTGCATTACAATATGAGGTAGAAGTTAAAAACAAAACTATTAAAGCGCTCTGTGATTCCTAAAATTATTTTAATGTTCATTTTACCTCTTCAGGACACTTTCTCCTCACTAAAAAAAAAAAGGTTATTAAGAAAAACAGAAAATGAGAGTGGAATTACATTTTGCTCAGCATAACAGAATCTTTGTAGACTAAAGCAGAGAAAGGGGTGAAGAGCAGCAGCATTTTCAGAGGTTATGAAAAATTTCTGTCATGCTAGAGCACAAAGCACAGCTAGGAAGGACACCCTAACAGCAGAGGCAAAAATCAGCCCTTGTCCTGCGAGTGTCTACTCCCTAAACAGAAAATGCAAGGATGAAAAAAACTCCTCCAAAATAAACTGATGTTAACACTATGTTTCATTTCTATGGTGCTCAAAAATTGTGTGTGGTGCTCTACCATTAATCTGAAATAAGATAAAAGTAAAAATTAAGAGAATTGAAGGCTTAAGATAAAGTGACAGAAGAGGTAATTCAGCAACTTGGGGGCACAGTGCATGTGCAATTACTTCGAGAAAATATACATGCATGTAAACCAGACTGATTTGATAACACAAACTGGACGAGTAGGGCCACTGGCAGACTGGACAATGCAAACCTGCCCCTTAAGCAGCTAAAAGTGGCTGCAGCTACACACAGAACTGAAGTTGGCCCCCACAGTTTCTAGGCTGTTTTCTTCCGGGGGGGGCGGCGGGGGGAAGGGGTGGTGGTGAAGCAGCCGAACTTCAGAGTCACAGCTAAATAAAACTAAGCAGAAAAAAAACACGTCACACAAAGGAAAAATGTAAGAACGGCACTGCTTTACCAAGTTCTTTTGGAAGCCTCTGTGCTTCCATTTCATACAGGATATGGCACTTTCCCTGTTTATCCAGCTTGGTTAGAAATTTGTTTTCTGCTTCCACAGTACAGTTTGCAGTCAATTGTTGATTTATGGTAAGAATATTTGCAAGTTTGATCTCTACATGGAATGTAAAGCCTTCCTTCTTTTTAAAGATGCTTCTGGGCAACAAAACTTTGCTTATGAAGTTGTTCTTGGGTATAAACAATGCTTTAACACTCATTCTCTCTTTTTCTACCTTCAAATAAAAACAAAGGCGTAAAAAAAAAAAAAAACCAACACCCCCCCCCCCCCCAAAAAAAAATCATTTATTTGAAATCTGCACTTTACATAAAGTAAAGCACCCCTGCTCTTTATAGAGCTCCGTCCCTCTCTAGTGGCAGCCAGGTCACATACCAATTGGTAAGCCGGCTCCAGGCCTGGCTAGCACATGTTTTTTTAGCTCAAAAATCAGAAACTCTTCGATTCAGAGATTCCCTCTTTATTCCTCTCTGCTGACGGCCCACCCAGAGATTCAGAGTTACATATTCCATTTCATCTGAGGACAGAGGCAAAGGGTTTCACAGAGCAATACTGTCACTTGGTATTGTATTGTATAAACTCCACCACCCCTTCACCATCATCACTCTTGCACACACTTCTGGTGTACTGATTGCAGCCACAGTGAAATATACTTCTGTTATTAGACACAGCAAGCCAACACTAAACAGTTTATTTGTGCACATAATCGTTATACCACAATGCCCATGCTCTGAAGTTTTTGCCTAAGAGTTACAGATTATCCAGGTAAAATCAGTACTGACATTCCTTGGATAGTATCCAGATGAATAGTCTTTTCTCAAAAGCAGCCTTGCTGTTAGAATAGCAATTACAAGTGGAAGTTACACTCCTGTTTCTGACACCTTAAAACAAATACATGAAATATTTCTAACAAAAATAAAATCCATGCTACAACGCCTGGCAAGCACAGAGGGGGAAAAAAAACCCCACAACCCAAAAACCAAACAAAAAAAACCCACAGCATTTGGGGTTTTTTCCTTTTTTTTTTTTAAAGTGTAAGTATTAGGGTGGCAGATAGGGGCATGCACATCTTTCAGCTTTCCAATCAAGAAAATGGCCCAAGGCATGACAGTTCTGACTGTGGAAAAAATTAACAATCTTTATAAATAAAAATAAGGGGGTGGTACTATATAGTTTTAGAGTAAAGATATTTGTTAGCAAACTTGGAAGTGGCTAGGAAGTTGCTCAATGTCCAGCTGGTGACCAGTAACAAGTGGCGTCCCTCAGTGATCGATATCGGGACCAGTCTTCTTTAACATCTTTGTCAGCTCAGACAGCGGGATTGAGCGTGCCCTCAGCAAGTTTGCCCATGACACCAAGCTGGGTGGTTGATATGCTGGAGGGGAGGAATGCCATCCAGAGGGACCCTGACACGCTTGTGAGGTGGGCTGATGCCAACCTGATGAAGTTTAACCATGACAA
>JAOEHY010006542.1:40343-83002 GCA_025447955.1 Psilopsiagon aurifrons | reverse complement strand
AGAGTATATATTAATATGCTTTTTATTTATCCTGTCTTGGTATGTGCTAGAAGCGTAACAATATTCCTGACACTTACCAAAGGCTACAGGAACTGTTTCTGTGGAAAATGATACCACAGGACTTTATTTTAGAGTACTATACTGAAGACTTGTAGAGAAAGTAAAACACTGTTAAACATTTGACTTCATTTTGACACAGAACTTGGCCCTGGAAAATATTTGCTTTCATTTTCCTTATCCTGCCACAGCACCATGACCCATGGGCCAGACCCAGACCACGGGGTGCTTCCACCGGCTTTTCCCCTGCAGGGGATAAGGAGCAGCTGTTTGGGAAGGGAAGGCTGCTGGAATAGTGCAGCACGACACCCCATCTCTGATGGAACTGGGCAGCTGTTTCTCATCCGTCTCGTGCAGAGGTGGGGGGGGGGGAAAGGAGGGCATGGAAAAGCGAGGTGGCTCTTGGGGCTTGGTGCAAACCACAGACCTACTTACAGTTTCTGCCAGGACCAGGCAACCTTGTCTAGGCTTATATGCTGGGCAGTACACCTGCCTTTCAATGAACAGCTCACCTACACATGGCTTCCAGGAGCCAGAAGGCCCCTGCGATGATCCCTTCTCACCTTTCACAGCATCCAGCCTGACCAGTGCTCGCTGCCAAGATCAGCAACTGCCACTGCTGCTGCTGCAGAGTTGCAGTGTGATAAGAAAAGAAGGGTTGCTTATGATGCAGACTGTCAGGGAGGGGGAACTAACTCCCCATCACTGCCTCTGCTGCTTGTGGTGCTCCTTCTCACTCTCCACATTTATGGCCCAAACTAGTTACACTAAATTTTCCTTTAAAAACATCCAGGATGGAGAATTTTTTCCATGACCTTATTCCCCACAAACATATGTACCTTATTTCTAACCTGAATTTATTTGGCTTCAATTTCCAGTCACAAGGCATGACTACAGTTAGTCTGATTAACTGCTGGTACTTACAGATGGTAACAAATCTAACCTTGATTTTGCATAACTCAGATGATGTAACCAGGCCAACACATGAAGCCAAGTCAAATGTTCTTAAGAGTTTCATACCTCCACATCATTACCGCTGTCAACCTAATTCATGATATTTTAAGAAATTCTATTCGGTTTGATTAAATCAATAAACACACAGATTAGCTTTAATTTCACTGACCCATTTGAATCTATTAGCTAACATGGGGCTGAATTGTGAATAATATTAGTGGTAACACCTATGAATAATAATTATTAGTCAGCCCCCTGTTAGCTATGCAATATTTTCCACTGATTGATGTCAGGCTTATAATTATTCAAGTAATGCCACTTAGCCTTTAAAAGTACTGGCACAAAGTTAGCTTCTTGCTGTCTTTTGGAGCCATCCCAATTTTAGAGGATTTATTAAAAAATCAGCATTAACGTTTCACAGCACTCATGGACTAAGCTGTTCAAAAAATCCTAGATGCAACTTACGCTGAAATCTTGATTGTAAAATGTCTAACATTAATAGATGCTGTTTAACATCCTCATTAGCTCCTGTCAATGAAAGGTATTTCATCATTTGATTGAATATATCTGGCTTTTCCCCAAACACAGAGCAGAATATTTGTTCAACACTTCTTGCCTTTCCTGCTAATTCTTGATACTTACAATATCTCTACCTAGTATTGGACCAATAGTCTTGTTACTGGTTTTTGTATTCTTGCTGTACATGCAAAGTAACTTCCTATTGCCCTCAGTTATGCTGACTACATATCCCTTGTGTTACCTACACCTATTATCTACACCTTTTTTCTGGATTTTAACTTATATTAATTGCTATCAAAGAGAAATGCCTGAAGTTGAGTTAGTTTTCAGTCTTTGGGGAGGTTTTATTCAGTTGTGCTGGGCTTTTTTGTTTTTTAATTAGTCTGGCTTCTCTTCTGGTCTGTATCTGCTTTAGATGTTGTTAGATAGCATCAGCATCACCAGCATAATTCAAATCTTTTTGTTTAAATTCTTCCACCCAAAATAGAAAAAATAGTTCTTAAATTGGTGAAATCTGTCCTTTCACAGCACCAAAAATGCCAGGACTCAACTAAATTTGTTTTGTGTAAATATAACAAAGATCCTTTTCAATGGACTGTTCATCCTGTGATCAAGCCCTCTTTATCCATCAGGATGAAGTGCAATATAAAATGCATCATTTTGAAATCAAGAATTTCTGAGAGCAGAAATGTACTGACCATACTTTCAAGCAAAGCTTCAAAGATGCGACAGCACTGGCAGTCTTTCATGCTCAGCATGCACCCTGCAGGCTGAACTGCCTCCTTACTTGTATGCAGCATTTTCTGGCCTACACAGCACGTTTTCTCTGCCATAAAATCACCTTGTCTCTTGCACCCAAACTCCTTTTGGCATGCAGATTTCCCACTAGTGCTGCCAGTTGTATGAGTCTTCCATACAAGATGAAGGAGTTTTCTAACAAACTCTTGTCATTAATCTTTCTTGCACTTGTTTTATGCTCTTCTCTTCCTCTTACCATAATGATAGATGTGGATCATGCATAAAATAATGATTGTTTAGCATTAGTGCATCTTAAGACTGAGCACGTTTTCTGGTGCAGCTCAGTAGGAATCTGCTATTACATCCCAAATATTCCTTACAAAGTACAGCACAAAAATATTTCTAGATAAAGTATCACAGAATCGAAGCATGGCTAAGGTTGGCAGGGACCTTGGGATCATCTAGACCAATACTCTGCTCAAAGCAGATTGCTCAGGGTCTTTTTACAGTCATGTTCTGAATTATCTCCAGGGACGGATGCCTGAGTCACTAGAGCAGAAAGCACCTACTCTGCACCTGAAATGCTGTCGGGAACTATTAAAATAGACTGCAGCCTGTGGTTTTGTATATAAAATAAAATATAAACTGGGTTTTTGATGGTTCTACAAGAAAAATATGAGTCTAGAGTGCCATTTGAGGAGAAAAGTATGGGAAGAATAGGTCACCGCCAGTGGTCCGGTGTATTATAAATCAGTAGAGATGAATATAATCCATGTCACATTTCAGAGTCTAGACATGGCTCAAGAAAAAGTAAGGTAAGCAATAGAACTACTCTTTTTTTTTTTTTTTTTTTTAAATAACTGTGTTTAGGGCCATTACCACTATTCATCATCTGCCATTCTTTTAGCAAATGTTCTCTCCAGTCAGCATCACATTATCTGTGGGGGACAGCTTCTATAAATGGGCTTGATGAAAATGTGACTTTTGAAATTGAGGGGTGCTGTTATAGTTAACAGTGCAATCTCCCCTTGTAACCACGCCACCAGCGAGAGCAAAAAGAAGCTGATTCATCTTCAAAACATTTCCCTTTTTGCTTGTTTTTCTCACCGTATGATGTTGCATTGCTAGGAAACACACGCAAACTCCTACTGAGGATTCCCAATAAAACCCCAGTGCCAGCAGTTACCACCAGGTTGCATAATTTTCTCCTCTGCTTGGAATAGCGTCTCCTTGCAGCTGCTATGAGCTAAGGGAGCCAAGCTGTATTTTCTCATGGCTTTTTGCCTGTAAATGTATAGCCATTGACGGTCCCAGAAAAACACATCAGAAGTGCTTATGTTGATTTTACTCTTCTGTCCTACAGATTCAGGGTGATCTTGCCAGATGGACCACTTGACTTTAATTAGACAGTCATATCGATAAAGCATCTGGGCTTAAAATGGCACTGACATTTTGAGTGGTTTTGTTGAAGGGGCATGAGTCATAAAGCATGGATTCAGGGGTTTGGCGTATGCTGGCACTATGCAGCTTTTACGTCATGGAGTTCTTCATCCATGGAAGTCTTTCTCCATCTTTGGATCATTGGCAAATTGTGGGCATTGTTTCCATCCTTCCACCTTCACTGTGGCTATTGTTGGCTATCGGTCATCATCACTGACTCCACTGACACAGTGACAAAAATGCTTTCCCCTGAAAACTTCCAGCTGGACCCTTACAGTTTCTGTTACAGGGGATCTCTTCTCCTTATCTTCAATTACTAACGGCATCAGGCTTTTAATATTTAGGGTATACGGAAAAGTTTATCCCGTTACCCAATTTCTTGTCATAAAAAAGCAACAATAGCTGCTTGTACTTTTAAGTATGATCATGTGTTTTTGTTACAGCTTGCTTTCATTAGTATCAAACAGACCAGATGCCCTTTTTATCTTTCATAAATGGAGCAAGCACATGAAAACAAATTGCTCTATGAGGGCTGGTGCTAGGGATGCCTGACCACCCCACTTGCTTCCCTGTGCTCCATCTGATCTGTCCTACACCTGAACTTTTCCACCCCAGCAACCCCCATGTACCTTATATGCTGGCCCCTTCTCTAAATCTCCTGGAGAGACATCACTGCTGCAGTGATGCATGGCTGCAAGACGCAACAAGAATTCAAGTGGCTTCTCAGGGAACACTGTCAAACTGGCCTGGCATCAGGATCAGGGTCATCTTAGAGTGAAATAAAGTAATGTACCCTTTTAAGCTCAATTCCCCTCTAATATCTTCCAGGTAAGTATCAGCATCATTCACTTAATGTCTCATAATATGTAAGTGCTTCATTTAAGCTGGAGAAACACTTATAAATGCAATTATTCATGCTCTGTTTTTTCTCACTGAGGGTTTTCTGCTTTCGGGTCTTTCCTGTTGCTTTGCCTTTGATTCCCATCGGGTTTATATACTGCTTCAAGCCTAGCTATGATGAAATTTACAGCGACACCCTCAGTAACTTTTGCCTTATCATCACCTTGTGTGTGGAGAGAGAACTTCCTCAAACATTTCTACAGGAGGTACACTCATTGCAGGAATGCAGTTTTAAGTTGTGCTTTCCTCCTAAAGCCATACATTGGTTTGCCTAAGTATTTCCAGACATTTAGCACAGTATTTATTCTCTCTTCACACACAATCCTACACAAGCCTGATGAGAAACAGCTCTTGAAGTTATGGGACAGCACTCTGGCCTCTTTTTGTTTCGTATTCTTCATGCCTTTCAAAATCAGTTTTTTTCCATTACCTGTTTCTTTAATGTTTCCCTCCCCTGCATACTTGCCATATGACAAATGCATTCTCTACTTGATTGTTCCTAGGTCTGTATGGGAGTAATCCAAATTTTGTGGGGCAGGACTAGTTTTGGATTAGGAGTCAGAGCTACTGAAAGATTTAGATCTTTTCTGATTTAGGAGTTTAGCACAGGTTTCTCCAGGGCTGAGAACTTTCAAAGTACTCCTGCATGGTAGCTGGTTCAGAAAGAGGGTTTTCAGCTGGGCAGATTTATAGCATTCGTATATCTAATATATATATATATATACACAAATATATATATATATATGCACCTACCACATCCCAATGTCAAATGATTCATCAGTCTGGGACTTTTTTATGTCTTAGCCTGACCTTCCCAGAAATTACCAGCCTGGGATGTCCTTCCTTGGGTAGGCTGTATTTCAAAGCAGGTGTCTGGATCCAACCTGAATCACTAGCTGTGAGGTGAGGTGACCACTCAGCCAGCTTTTACAGCAACAAATACCTATTCCTAATATGTCTCGGTAAACAAATGTTTTGTAACTCTCTGCATGAATATCACCAGAAGCTACGCATGCCCATACAAATGACTCGATACAAATACAACACGGATTATTGTTGCACAGATTATAGATATTGGAATGCTAAAGGTCTCTCTCTTGGAGAATTGTGAAACCCTGAAATGTGCAGGTCAAACATGAGATGGTGGAGCTGACACTGCAAGATCATGGAGGGGAGACACTGCATGTTCTTGAAGGGCTAACTGAGGTCTGAATCCCAAAAACTTTCAGCCTACCACTAGATACCATTCATGGGGAACATTGCTTAATTTCTGTGGAGAGTAACTCCCCTTCCTGTAAGTCTTAAAATGCACTGTACACCAAACTTGCCTTCTAGAAAAAAAAAGTACTATCATTTTATTCTCCTTATGGCTATGACAATGGCAACCCCCTTCAAGGGTGTACACACTGAGAAGGGTCAGCAATTTAGCAATTTGGGTTTGTTCATACTATTGAAAAAGTGTAGCTTTTTGTTAATCTTGCTGATCAAAACGAATGCTTATACTTGTTAATTACTTGGAATAGGAATAAACAATTTTCATGCTGCTCTTCTGGACTGTTGCAACTATTTTGCCCCATGAAACACTTAAATTTGGGACCTGGAAATTGCTGAACACAAAAATATCACATCCAGTTCAGTGGAAGCAAAACATCTTTCTACTCAGTTCCCATATTGCCTGGGCTTGGGGAATTACTTGTGACACAAGTCAAAGAAGTTATCAGATTGCTCTAAATTGAGCCTGTTGCCAGCCAAAACAGTTCTCCAGAAACTGCTACCAGGTGAGATTCATGGTAATTAAGTGCACTGCTCTGCAATATCTTCAGTTCCTCCGGACTGGGAGTAATCAGTTATGAGGCAATGCTAGAATTATAGTAGGACACAGTTTCTGCCATTCTGGCATAAACTACTCTCTCCTTAAAGAAATCTTAAGGTCACATTGTACACTACCAATATTACCTCTTGGATCTGGCCTAATAGCTTTATTTTATAAATCAAAATTGCTGAGTCTTTGAAAACTGTAAGTCAAATTAATATTTCACATATTGCAGCATAATATGTTTTCCTCTGCAGAATAAATGTCAATTAAATATCACTTACGACCAACGGCAGTTGGTTTTGGGATGTCTGATAATTGTTTGAGCACAAAAAAGGAGTTTTACAACACCAGGAATTTAGCAACATGATGGAAAACTTTGGCCTAATTGGACATGTACATCTCATCTTTATCCATATAAAGACATCTGACCAATTCACCCCTAAACTCTGACAACAACAGAAATGCAGGAACTGTCTGACAGACAAACAGACCTGTCTTTTGTTTACGAATGCCAAGACTTCTGGACCCCTAGCTTCAGAGATGCTTGACATGCAATGCAGTGCAGCTGTGGCCATCCCCAGGGAAAGCAATGAGATGGGTGTTATTTGAGTATGCCCTCAGCAAATACTGACTGAGAGTCCTGTCCTCTGAATAGTTACTGTTTGACAGCTGCTATTTATGATGAGAAAAATACCAACTGTAAATTGGCTTGCTACTTTATTTACCTGAAGCTCAGCAGCAACCATGGTGCTAGGACATTATTAAAAGGCAAATTTTTCATTTAGCACATATGACCCCAAATTGCTAGGGACCAACTGGTCAGATTGCTGGCCATTAATTACCAGCATGTTTGTAATGTCTTGGCCACTTCCAAGATTAAGCACTATCTAAAACTGTTAGGACAGCATGTTCCTGGAATTGAATTAATAGAGGATAATACTGATTTTGTGTACACAGCTTCACAGCTCCTACCTGTAAAGTGCTGATGTGGACAGGAGTCCCTGTACCATTCACAGTGTTCTTCTTGGCAGCATTTCCACCCTTCCCTTCTGCTTGCTCTGCCTTGGCAATCTTTGCTTTTTCAGCTTCAATTCTCTTTGGATTGTTTAGCATTACCTGAACCACAGCATACTCCACCAGGGATGCAAACCCAAAGAGAAGGCAAACAATCAGCCAGACATCTAAGGCCTTCACATAAGACACTTTGGGAAGCTCAGCAGCAAGAGTGGTACATTCAGATGCCAAGCTGAGCACTGAGAAAATACCTATGAGAAGAAAAACAAAGTATTGATTAAAGAAAGGATACACTTACTGCCACTGGCTGTGCTCTTTCTCTGAAACAGACAATACTGAATGATGTTTTGTAACAGGAATGCGACTTCACAATGTGGTTGATGCAGCAGAAATACGAAGTGAACATGCCTTCAGTTAATGAACAAGTTAGACTGAATACTTAGGTAGGATTTGCAGTTAATAATGAATTATTAATAATGAGTATCTTCATTTTAAAAACAAAGAAACAAATAAATGATGCTAAATTGGTTGATGTGGTTTTCCTGCCCTGTCACAAATCACACAGGTGTGAAATGGGTCTTCCAAAGACTTATCTTACAACATATATCTAAGTCTGGGAAGGTGGAAGAGAAATACATGATACTTAAACCAAAAGACTCCAAGTCCCTTAAATTACACTACTGTTGTCCCAGAAATCTGAACTGTGCTACAGCAGGAGTGATTCTGTGCATGACCTGTCCACAAGTGTGCTAGGCAAGCCTTAGATGAAAGGGAAGCTTTTGCTGAAGAGCAAAGCTGTAACAGCACATTAAAAGTCTGTGTTCCCGATTCACTGTGAAGATAAAAGCACAGGGGTGACTGAGGGCCTACCATGATTCCCTACTGGAGCTTCAAGGATCTAGAGGAAGCTTTATAGATAAGGGGCATTTCAGGAAGCCCTTATCATGATAAAACCAACACATCTGCAAAGGCTGTTGAAAGGTCACACTCATTGTCAAACTGGGTTTCAACAAACATTTATTCTAACAAGGCTTCCAAATGTTCACATCACAAGAGGCAAAATACAAGCCTGATCTCACAGCAAGATTTCCCACAGACTCCTACGTCATGGAAACAGTAGCAAGAACAGCTGCATTTGGAAAAAGGTAACTTTAAAAGTTAACAGAGAAATGGCTGTAAGTTGGGGAAAACTTAGTTCAGAATGTCCCATTTTGGTTTTGTGAATGTTAATGCTGAAAATCTTTAGTTATGAGTGGGCAGCTTCATGAAATGTAATTGATGTCTATAGAAAATGTTGGCAAAAGGAGATACAGTCTCAACTACATTTCTTATATTTCTGACATGCTATTCAAAGCCTGAAAAGTTTTGTAATTCACAGAAGATAATTTTTTCTTCAGATCCATTTTAAGTAACTGAGGATGTGAAAATGTTACTAAAATTGAAAGTATCTGTACTGGCTTATGAAAGTATTCAATTGCGATTGATCATAAATAACACGTCATTCTATTGCTACTGTTCCCATATGGATTTTAAAAAGATTGATATGATACTTTATTTGGGTTTTGGGGTTTTTTTTTGGTCCACTGGGATAACAGAATGGCCAGATGTGTTAGATCAGAACGACATTGCAAATACTGAATAGGCAATACTCACTGTCTGTTTTGGCTTATGTTTCATGCACTGTATCTGAAGCATCCAAGTACACACATTCCCATAAGGACAGAAAGCACAGAATAGTCCCCTTTTTAGAAAATATATTTTCACTGACCAACACCAGCTGTCTGGGGATGAACACTAATTATGGATCATAAGGAACTATGATAACAAGTACAAATAAGGCTGTACTGCCTCTTAACATATATATGATACCTCTACTTCTGCCTAGTTTGCTGTTCATTCTCTATCAGTGTACTGTATCAGGTACCATGCATGTCTATGCTAGACTTTTGAAAGGCATCCTCTACCCTTACCCAGAATAACCAAATTATCCAATGATAAGGATTGGCTCAACATCTTGGATACTGTAATTTTTTTCCCACTAACTTTAATAGTGTTCACTGTCTTAACATGTGAGTATTATTATCATGCCTGGTGCTGAAAAAATTTGTACAATCACTTTGCAGAGATCATAATAGTAGACCTTACAGTCTTGGATTTAATCCTACAAAATTAACTTACAAATTCTACCAGCTAAGAAGATGTTAGTGGATCTTTCATCTATTTGCTCAGTAGAGCAATTGAGGTTGTGGTGACCTGATGCTAATTTCCACTTCTCTGGATTCCTAGGATGGAAAGTTTATTCTCAGAGTCTGAGAAACTTCTAGGTTTTCAAGGTAACAATGAAGGGAGATGGAAGTACAGAAAAACTCTATTAAGCAACTCTTTGGTGACAGACCAGAGTTGGCATGGCCTCAGAGACCCTATCACCAGAGTTGTAAGTCACACATCTGGCAGCAACTGCACTAGATACCTATCTAATACAGTCCAAAGTTCAAGCCTTAAACATGAGTGAGGAGAATGAACAAATAAACTGCAAAATTATTTGTTAAAAATAAAAAGAAATGGACAAAAAATACCCCATTTTCTTCTTGGGAAGCTCTAAAGAGAAGGGACAGAGCTTCTTCCTCCATAGTTGCAAAGTAAAGGGAGTGTTAGCATTTCTAGGAAATACCTCTGCATTTTTGCCCCTAGTGCAGCATCCTTCTCAATGGAAAAGTTTAGTTCATCAGTGAGGTTAGTTAACTCCCACCCTAAAACATGACTGTAGAGAGCTACTATTTTAAAAACACTACCTAGGTTACATGTGGATAATATCTGAAAGTGCCAGTCCAGCAAAGCACTTCAGCACAAGCTGCCAGATACATAAATCTCCCTTTTTTGAATCCACCAAATTCCCTAGCCTCAGCACTATCGCTTGGCAGTGAATTCCACAGGTGAATTATGCACTGTATATATAAAAAAAATACTATCTGGTTTATATTACTGCTTTAAAAATGTCTGACTTCATCTCACTAATGGCATTGAAAAAAGTAATATTCTGTCTTCCTTATAATTTGATATCTCTAACGTGTCATGCCATTAAACTTCATAAACTAATCTCTCTAAACCTTCTCCACACCACAGTTTTAGCATGTATCTTTATTTTTTTCCTTTGAGACCCTACATTTGTTACAATTTTATAAAATGAAACATCTAGAACTAGGACAGATCTGAGGACAGGAGTGATGGAGGGGCCATGTCTGCTGCAGAGCTAGCTGCCCTTTGTAAGCGGGGAATACATCACTGATAACTACTCCAAGCATTCAGCTACCTGCTGTACCCCTGCCTGCACCCTGGATTAATGTTCCATCCTGTCAGGCCACTGTGGGGGGACAGAAGTCTGACATCCACCAGATCCTTACAGTTCCAGGGAAGATCTTACTCCATTTGGGGATCACACAGCGGTGAGGGAAGGAAAATAATTTTTTTAATGGATGATATCACAATTTCCAACTGTAAAGAACGTGTGAGTCTTCTGTTGGGCTCATTAAAAAGCGAAACACCAGCATTTAATTTGACAGAAGCATTTAGTGATATTGGTCTTCATGTTGCTTAGACACAGCTATTCTTAGATAGGCCAGATACCAGCCCTTTGTGGACTTCCTTGCCACCAGATGACCTAGTTGGGTGTAATGATACAGGTATCAATAGGGCTTAGTAACTTCTTTCCTTCCCACAGACACAGGTTTTTTCTTCAAACAAATATACACTCTTTTCCCAGAACATTAATCAGTCTACAGAAATACCTGCATACTGGCTTTCAAAGTGTCCTGTATTCCTAAATCACCTGCAAACTTTTGGGATGCCTTGCCATGGGGAACAGCAGCCCACTATACTTAAGTCTAGGTACAACTGCATTAAGTTATTCATAAGTAAATGAAGTAGCTCCTCACCTGATGAGATCTGTATCTAGTCACTGAGAGTGCAGCGGCCTTTGGGAAAACTTGCGATTAGCTGTCATTCCCTTTAAACAAAACCGTTAATCTTGTTAAATTTCAAGGTGAACTCCCTTCAAGGATATAGCTAGAAGAGTTAGCTTGCTGCACTCCTGCAAACTGCAGAAACATAAATCTGACCCCAGTGACAATCTTAACAACTTGCGTTACTAAACAATGACTCATGATTAAACGATGGTAAGATTTAGAGGCCTTTTCTTCTCTGGGGATTCAGGAAAAGTCACATAACCAGGCCAATGGTTAGTACTGTTGAAAATGCATTGTTGCAGAAATGCTAATACAGAAAAGGAACCAATAAACACTTATAATAAATGAAGCAAAGAAACAATAAATAAGTATGCATGTTTAGACAGAAAGACATCCATGTTACATAAATCAGCACTATGCCACTTATAAATCTAATATATAATTAATAAGCCTGTCTGGTTGGCTTCTTTGAAGTACAGGATTATAAAAGCTCAGGTTTTGATCGTATTGGAGCTCACTGTGCGAAAAGTCTTCCCAGTTTGTGTTTCTATCTTTCTAATTTCATGCACACCACATTTTTCCCACACTTTCTTTTCTTACAATGTGTCATGTTTCACATTATGGAATGTACCCTTTCTACTTTTCAAGGTAGCAGATTTCATTTGTTACTTGCTATCCAATTAACACGGATTGCGACTCCTCCCCAGGTAACTATTAATATCTGTAAAGGTCCACAAAAATATAAAAAAAAAAAAAAAAAAGAAAGAGGCAAAAAAAGCTGTCTTGGATTCTAAAATAGACGCCCAAAAAAAAAAGATCCAATAAACATAATGGTTTTGTTACATTTAAGTAGAGCAAGGCAGCCAGCTGCGGCTTACAAGCCCAAAGTAGCACTCCAGCCATGGCTCTCCAGATTTTAAAATTGACTGCACTATTTCATTTGGAAGGGACCTATAATTATCATCTAGTCCAACTGCCTGACCTGTTCAGGGCTCACCAGAAGCTGAAACATGTTGTAAAGGGCATTTGCCTCTGAAATACTGACAGGACTGGGGCACTGATGACCTCTCTAGAAGCCTTTCCCAGGGCTTGAGCACCCTGTTGGTAAAGAAATACTTCCTAATGTCAGTCTGAACCTCCCCTGGTGCAGCTTTCAACCATTGACAGGCATCCTGTCACTGGACACCAGGGAGAAGAGTTTCCTCCCTCTTCACCTCCTCAGGAAGCTGCAGAGAGCAATGGGGTCACCCCCCAGCCTCCTTTTCTCCAAACTAGACAAGCCCAAAGTCCTTTTCATAGGACATGCTTCCTGCCCTTTCATCAGCTACCTCTGGATGCATTCAAGAACCTTTACAACTTTCTTAAACTGTAGAGGATTTATGGCTGTAATTTTATCTTGCTTGCCATACCACAGGAGGAAGAGGCATAGTAGATGACCTGAGACTGAAGCAATGTGGCTCAGGCCAGGGGACAGGGGGATGCTTTTCCACCTAACAAAACCTGGCATCATATCTGCTCCAGCTGGCTCTTAACACACGGATTTCAGCTGTCAGATGATGTGGCAAGTCCTGACTCCAAGGGTCTCCAGTGCTTACTGACACACGTTCATGCACTTGAGACAGCACAGCAGTCATGTCCTGTGGGGGTGGGGAGGTCCAAGTGAGGGTGAGATGTTTCTGAGGAAGGCAGGTTGCTGGAGAGACTCTGAAACTGCATCACTGGGGTCTGACAAAAGGTGCACTGAACCTCCTGGGACGTGGAAACAATCTGGAAAGTATGGACTTGGGGAGCTGGGAGTGCCAGGGATAGGCGACCATGGGGAGGCCAGAGCATGAGGAAGGGGAGGTCATGGTATGGGGAAAAGAATCCAAACACGAGAAGTGTCAGGATGCAAGAGCCTGGCTCTGCATTTCATTGAATTCTTGGGGTCAGCAGGTTTGGCCACCCCAGAGCTGGAGTCCCACGTATAATCCAATTAGTCAAGATAATATTGTTTTGATTAACTCTGTGTCCTGCTATTTCATAATAAGTGAAGGGCCTGCCTACTGTGTTGTGCAGAGCAGCACAAGCACACAAGCCTGAAGTACTCTAATGAACAGAGTCTCTAATGAAATAAAACCAATCAGGCAACAAGGATGCTAATTCTTTTCCAGACATCACTCTGTTTCTATTTATCATCAGAAAAACTGCTTCAAGAAGTAGCTATTTAGACCCATGCTCATCATCCTGCTTTCTAAGTCATTATTCAATTGTTCCAATTCCTATAACCTGCATATGGCCACAGTGTCTGCAGCATCACCCATACATGGATGAGAAGTTTTTATCTGGATTGAGAGAAGCAGACAGTGTGTTTATTACACAAGCACTGTAACCGGTATCAAGTGAAGTCTTAGTGCGGAGGTGGATTTTACAGGACTAGGAATGAGGAGGTTTCGGTGAAAGTGATGAGCAGATAATGGAAGTGAAGTTGCTTTCAGTGCCCAGTGTCATGTTGTCAAAGCAACTGAGAATGACTCAATGGTGTTAAAGTGGATTGTGACAGTATGTGTAAACGCAGGTTACCCAGTGGGACTCTTGCAGCACTTGCATCAGGATTGATCCAAAATGACAGCCAGGACAGAACAACAATTAGCAGTGTAGGAGCATAAACACCCATCATGTAAAATCCAACTTGTCGTCTTAAAGTGAAGATTACTTCTACACAAGTGTAATAACCTTTAAAGAAATAAATGCGTTAATGTTTAATGTGCTTTGCAGGTCAACCTCTTCTGATCTGTATCTTCCAGGCCTTTCTCTATATAAGTTAAGAGCAAAAATTCAATGACTTGATTTTCTTTATAATGGCAGATTTCAATTCGGAAAAAAAAATGTTCAAAACACTGTAAAACATCTGTATTGCCACAAAGTGTAGTCAGGCATATACTACTCTCTCTGCTCTGTAAGGCACCCTCTGTCTTTCCGTAGCAGATCAGTAACAGGCAGTTAAAGTGACCCTTATCTTGATGTTGGCTTCAAGATACAGCCCAGATAAAATAAATGGGGTCTGGCAATCATACTAGCTTAAGCTCATCTGAGAAGCCTACTTAGCAATAATTTGTGCAAAAGATGGAATTAAGAAATATTAGTGTAGAAAGTTCAGAATGAAAAGAAGTGATCTGAATGGGACTCTAAGCAGATACTCCCCCAGTATTGAAGGCTGGTGTAGGAGACTTTCAAAATTGGTACAGTCTTTTCAAATTCAAAAAGACTCTAAAAACACTGTAAATTTTGAAAATAAGGAATACTGCTTCAAATCTTTTAAAATAAGGATTTAAAGCACACAAACATTTTCCAAGGTATCGGTTAAGATGAATTCATTGAAAAATAAAGCTGCAGACAATAGAGGTAACAGATGGATCAGGAAGTCTGATAATCAGAAAACAAATTCTGTTCATATTTTTATTCAATTAGCAGAACTGGCATTGCAAAAACATCATAAACTATTCTATCACAAGAAAAAAGACATTCTTGTGTTTTATTCCAGCAACTTCAAAATTCAGATAAGTCTATATATGTAAATAAAGTTGGTGCAAAGCTGATTTAGAAGATAGAATCTGTAAAAAATATATCTATTTCTCTTCCAAATTTTATCAACGAAGTGCCATAAAGTGATAAATCATCTTAAAAGTGCTGTTTGGGCACACAATAGCCCAAAAAACAAAATGAAGGAAACATTTCCTTGTGTAAAAGGCTATACCAAATGGTACTTTATAGTTAATTCTATTCCATTCTTTTCAATGATCTTTTGACTGATAAAGTTTCCCTCCATAATTTCTGAATAGTTTCCAGATACTTTTAGGTCTTATTTTCAAATGAGGGATGACCTTCAAAATTATTGTTTGCTTTAGACCAGAAATGCATTCTGTATGGCTTTGAATAATCATTCATCACACAGAGAACAGTACCTATTGCCCTCACGATTCAGCTTGCAAGGACCTATTTGCTTCTGTCACACACACACACTGGTAAACACACAATAGGCAATTTGCAAATTTAAATATTTAACTTTTTGCCACAAAAAGTCCCCCCAAATTTGTTGACCCTCTTTCTTCTTAGATAAGTATGATAAAATGTCAGTTGACGAAAACAGTCAGTAAAGATGAAGTGCTTTGAAATTGGCAGGAATCTCTTCCATAAGCCATAATTTTGAGTATTTGCCTCTTGATTACCTGACAAAATCCTTAACAGAATTAATTTTAACTATGCGTGCAAAATCTGCTTTTTAAAATACCTTCAATGTAAGGATTTATAGAAAATGAAACAACTGCTGACTACTGAAAAAACCCTCTTAAAATACTTCATAGTACTAAAATATTCCATTCACATTAATGAAGTACTAATTCCAGTCTTGATTATGAGATTACACAGATGTTCTTAATTTTGAACAAAAAAGGATTTTCAATAAAAGAATTAGGAAAACATTCTCAAATTTCATGTTGTTACTTCACTCCTCTGACGGTTCATTCTTGTTCCTCCTTTAATGTTCAAATCACGTACACACACACAAAATGTGACCATTTTAGTGAGTACAGTGTGATTTTAACTTGTGGTCACAAGGTGCTTAAACTTGAGACAACACTACTGATTTTCTTTCCTGCTTAATAGTAAAATGTACAATTATTTTCTTTAAGGTTTCTAAAATGCCTAAAATATCTAAAGATTTTTTAGATGTTTAATTTTAGATTTAGGGCAAAACTCAAAATGATCATGATAACTTCAGTAACAAGAAGCAATTCTGAGTATTTTGGTTTTCCCCTCAAATACAGGGGAAAAGTAAGTTTTCCAATTTTCCTATTTATATAAATTTTATTTGGGAATTGAAAGATCCATTCCTTTAAATTTTCACTACTTTGTAGTCTATTTCTTTCAGTGAATTCCTTGTTTAATTAAGAATAAAATATTTCTTACTGATAAACAAGCTTCTGAAATATCCTCACCTAGATTTGAATGAAATCATTGCCAGGTGTTGGTTGTGTTTTCAAAAATGTAGAACTTCCCTAATGAGAGATAATTTCTTATTATTTACAAATGCTGTATCACCTGACATGCTGAACTACACAGTTAGGCTAAGAACTCACTCATTTTGCAGTCAAAAAACAAGCCCCTTTTCAATTTTCATTATCAAGTTAAATCCCTTAACTCTGAGATCTGCTAAGGTTACTTGAGATCTCTTCAAACAGGAACAGCTGCAAGTAACAGACCCTCAACTTCAGCTGAATAGTCAGCGAGAAACTTGGACAGGATCCTCAGAAGATGTGGCACCACAGCCATCTTTGTTGAGTTTTAATGGAAGATTTATTCATATGATGTAAAAGCACTGACTAAAATATACCCTGCTGATTTCTGTTGTCGTAGAAAGTCTTGCAGTTGCCACAATATGTGAGTAGTTTGGGTATGATTATAGGCAGGAATCAGCCAAAGTAGAAAAGAAGATATTTTTTTGAGATATTTTTTATTTCAAAATTAATGAGATAATTTTTATCTCATTAAAAGCCAGAGTATAGAAACCTCTGGATAATTTGTGCCCACACTCAGAAAATAATGATAGGATTAAATTAATACAGGGCTGAGGATTGTAAGCAGCTTTCTGTGACAGACCCACAACACTGAAGAGAAGAACCTGCAGGGTGAAGCATTTGAAGTTATACTTTATCAGTATATTTTTATTACTTCTGTAATAAAAGCTGAACTAGAAAACTGAAATTATCTTACTTTGCTGCAACTGGCATAATTCAGTGTGAATATCCTTTCAGAAAAGTTAGACACTTACAAGCATAAATAGGTATTGTGACTATAGGAACACCTTGGTGACAGAAAGAACACAAGACATGTAAGCAAAACAAAGACAAACATTCAATCTCATCTTCAACCTAGATGTTTCCACATTTTAATTAGTTTGCAGTAATCACATATGACAGTTACTATTATATGAACTACTTGTTAGTTAATCTATTTTATCACATGAAATGTAAGACATGAACTGGAATATCAACCATTAACTATAAACAGTGATTGAAGAACGCTTCAAGTTTTTTACCAAAGAAATAATTTTTATTACCTACCTGTGCCTTTATAGTACTTGGTACAGTTACCATATTCAATATCCTCCTTTTTAATATCAAACTGAGGCAGAGCAATTTTCTCTAGCTGTACAGGATCTCCAGACTGCCAGATAAACCGCAAGTCATCAGTTGTGTAACCAACTACAACAAAATGATAATAGTTGTTTAAAGAACTCTCTCAGAGTAAACTCTGCAAGAAAATCTAGCATAAAAGCATAGTATTTCTTTCACTCTTTTACTTTCTACTTTACTCTTCCACTCTATTTCTTATTCGAAAAAAATAAATACAAAAATGAAATAATCATCTACTTTTTTTTCTTTTATGTAGGCCTAAATTAGGAATTGGTGGGTGGAACATTACATTATCTGCAATATTACACTGAATAAGAAGTGTTTGTTACAGTGCTTATTGTTTAAACAACGAAAGCAAAGCTCTATTCTCCACAGCCTTGAAGCCTCCCTATTCATTCAAACTCTACTTCAGAAAAGCATGAAAAATATACTGAACTTTAACAGCACTCACAAGTCCTAGTAACTTCAAAAGAATTTAACAACTCAATTACTGTGACGAATCTTTTTTTGTGTGTAAAACAACCTTTCTGCTTAGTTGTTGAGATTAAAGGCCCTGGTTCATGAAAGCACTGCTATTCAGGAAATACTTGACCAGGAATTTAAGTAGATGCGTAGTCCCTCTGAAATCAATTCAGTGCCTTCATCATCTCCTGAGTATCGACAGTCTTCAGCATACATCTAAGAGTCCAAATCATGATATGTACACCACCACCAAATTAAAGGCAGTGAAAGTTGGGCACACAGTGTTCGAGCATAAAGCAATATTGATTACATAGGGATAAAATAATAATGATTTTACATGCCTTTTTTTCTGCTACCTTCTGTTTAGTATGGATTAAATTAATTCAAAAAGAGATACTGTGTGTTAAATGGAAACAAACATGGGGAAACATGAAGAGGAAGGAGTTGGAATGCAGCATTTTGCATTTCAGTCTCTGATAAAAAGTTTAAAGAACCATTCTTTTCCTGGAGGCATTAGACAGTTGGGGAGGTTTAATCTTTGAAAAACAGCTGTGATGAGAAAAGGTGAAATGTTCATAAGCTTCTCTAAGATTCAGAAACACTTCATAAAAATCACAATGTGTCAAAGCTCCACAAAGGAAAATAATATGAAAAAATATAATTTGCTGTTTTAATGCTTCATTCATAAAATCAGTCTCACCCCCTTACAACATATGTCAAATCACCAGTCTGCCAGGATCCTTTATGATACAATTACTGGACAGTGAAAATTTTGTCTATATGGAACATGTAGAACTGGGGATGGTAACTGCAGATAAGAGAAAAGCCTAGCAAAAGCTGGTGGTCTTTTTTGTTTTGAAAATCTGGCAACTAGAAACAGAATATTGATTTGAAAACAAGTCAAGTAAAACAAAACTGCCAATGGCTAACGGGGAAAGCACTGTTGGAACTGGAGGGTTCTTATTTTGACAAAATTCTTACTTTTGACAACTGAATTAAAAGGTAGAAGAAAATTCAGTGCACACTGTGTTTCTAAAGGAAGAAATTCCTTTTGAATTTGTATATATCAGTTTAGCAAGGAGAGAGAGTTGTTAAACTGTCATTGTTAAATAAACAATTTAAGTTGTTTAAACAAAGTTATTGAGATTTTTTTGAGTAATCCTTCCATTAGTATTACTGTCTAATTCCAGTTTAACCCCAAATTTATTTGTCTTTCCTGTAACAGTTTACTTCAGCTAATGTATATATATATATTAGTGATGGGCTAAACTACTATGGACATACTACAATTCTAAAGGTAAATGCTGGAAATCAAAAACTAAATTGTAAAGCTCTGATATCATTATTACTACCCTTGTTCCTACTGGGATGCCCTGCTCAGCTTTGTTTAAACTTCCTCTTTCTTCACATTTGTCTTCCCTTCCCTAACCTTCTTTTCCACATCAGAATCGGTGGATTAACAACTCAACAAAGTTTTCGTATGATAGCAGGAATGAGCTGGAGCAATCCACCTTCCTTCTCTCTGCTTCACATTTGTCCTTACCCAGGAAAAGAGAATTGCCATGAAAGTGGGATCATCAGGGATCAGTGCTGGGAAAAGGCTGTACTTGTGTAGGCACCCTGCTACTTGGGTGCAGTAAAAAAGACGGTTTTCAGAAACATTTTGGCTGCAACTTCCAGCACGGCATGAAGCCCTTTAGCGATGAGACCTGGCTGCCCCTTTGTAAGATCAAATCACCTAGAGACCAGATTGGTAAAGGAGAGACACCTGACTACATCTACAACACATCTCAAAACCACTTTCAAAAGTTTTCATACTAAATGCTCTGAATGCAGTGGCATCATACACTTTTCCTTCAGTGTCATATCAAAAGATTTTCAAACAATACAACACATTCTCAGTGCAAGGTGATAAATTGGTCTCCAGCAATCTACAGAGCAGCACAGGTTGTGGAACTTAAAACTACTTGGGGAAATCATGGATTCTTTTTCCCAAATGATGTGTGTTTCCTCTTTACTAAGTTTATTGTAAAAGGTTCTATAAAACTCAACAGCTGTCATTATGCTTGATAGCAAAAGCTAAAAACAGAGTGCATGGTGCCATAATCGTAAAAATCATTTTTGTTAGGGAAATCTATGTTGGCATGAACCAGTGAAGATTATTTTCAAGATTATTTTCATTAAAAATGTTGACATGAACTATACAGAATTGGTCATTTTTTGTTTGATTCTCAGAGAAGGCAACTGGTTTTATACATGGATTGGTTTACTTACAGCTTTCCAATTGCATCTTGCAGCGTTGTGTATCCATAGGAAACAAGGTCAAGTCTAAAGGGCATGACAGAGTAATAGACAATCTGAAAATACAGACACAGAATTTAAAAACAGTGTGAGCTGCCAGGCAAACAGTAGACAGCTGAAAGAAAACAAAATTCAGGTATTTGATTTTCAGCTTCTAAAATAGCAGAAAAAAATAAAGTTAGGATAAGTAACAATTTAAAATTGAGCTATCTCTATTAGTCTGAGAATAAAATTTTATAGAGACCTTTAAACCTACAGTAGTTCACAAATCGGAGGCCTACTAATACGTGACAAAATACATATAGGTCATAAGAATAACCAAACCAAAGGTTCATGCAGAAGAGAGTCCTGTCTCCAGCAGTGGCCAGTGGCAGAGTCTTGAAGTAGAATATAAGACTACAGCAATCAGGAATAATATTGTGCTAGATATCCAGCAGCCTCCCAGAAGTTACACCTCCAGGACTCCCTAAGCCGGAAGTGATGCTTCTATATTTAAAGGACCTCAAAAGATTTTTTTTTCTGTCCAGTGAGTTGCATTGCTTCCAGTTGCTTTTTGCCATCCACATACACTTTAATCATGCACTGCATCCTGCAGCAAGGAGTGCCATGGCTAAGCTGCACACCCTCTATCATGATTAAGTAACCACCATTTTCTTTGGCTGATGTAGAAATTAGAGTTCAAGTGATGTGCAAATTATATTATTTTGCTGAAGGCTTTGCTTCAGATATCCTACATACATTTCACATTTCTAGTACCCGCTATGCTATCAAATGACATGCTTTAAAACACCTTTATCTGACTCCTTTACACACATTTAATTTATTGTAATATTGTTTACAAACTGCCATATAAAATGAACTATTAGTCATAAACTGTATTATATTACTAAGACTAACGCAGCATATATATCTGTTATCAATTCACTTAAAAGAGAGTAGAAATAGGTCAATAAAATACCTCATGCTGACTAGGACATCTCCATCCCGAAATATAAAAAGAAGGATATTTTCTTGTGTGACATCATGGAAGTTAGCATTCTTTTCATTTGCAAAGAATAAGTCTGGCTTCCAGAGACATTTAAACATAGTTGGGTCCACTGTCAGTGTATCTGAACCTCTCCAATCATTGGGAAGCTTGAGTCTGGGGTCATTCCACTTCTGTCTTAGAAAGATGTTGACTCTATAATCCTGATGGGAAGAATAAATAAATATTAGACTAGACAAAGTCTAGCCAAAACCCCATGGAGAAAGAAAACCATTTTATTGGATTCTGAAGAGAAAAATAATTTATGCCCAGATATTTTCTACACAAAGACAATACTCGTTATTCAAACAACATTAATAAAGTGTTAAAAGATTTTACTACATATAGGTAGATTATGTCTCACTCATGTTTAGAATATCATAATTTTCTATTTTTAAAAGGACCAAATTGTCCCTCTGAACCATTTTTGAAACCCTTTCATAGTAGCCCCCTTTTACCTAGGCATAGAGAAAAACATGCAGCAGGGCAGAGGGAGGCCATAGCTTGACCACGTGAAATTGCTGCAGGCAGAAGGCATGATACTACCTCAATAAGGATATCCTGTGAGTGTAATTTCCAGCTTATTCTCCATTTGGTTAGGTAGCACACTGATAGCAAAATATCACACTATAGAAGCAGGAAATAGACCAGCTAGACAGATAACGGGTTTTACAATACACACTTCAAACTTTGTAACAGTGATTTGGGACTATTTTGGTAACCCAGGAAAACTGATCCCGACTTGCAACACAAGTACTGAGGCAGCATGTATGAAAGCAGAAAAAGAACAGGTCTTAAACAGAGACAAAATCAAGGCCTTAAACAGAGAAAACTTCCCTCTGGATTCTGCAGGACTCTTGCTCAAGGAGGGACAGTAGCAGATCCTTGCTCAATGAGAACCTGATTTTGCCTTTGGGAATTGAAGTAGTATGTGTCTCAGGGCAAAACGATACCCGCACATGTTCTATTCTTAGTGAAAGCTCTGTGCATCCAAAGGAAAAATCTGACCCAAAATGTCAGTTACGATTTTTCAGTCCTACCTCTAAGTCTTTTTGCTTTTTACATTTACATTTAAGCCAGTGTCTCTTTTTAATGTATATGTAAACAAGGCAGATTGCATACCGAAAAAGAATAAAGGTACTGCTGAGGTATTATTGTTGCAGGTATTTACTGCTGCAGGTATTTATTGTTGAAATAAAATAAGGGAAGTCCTACAAATAAACAAAATTCTATGTGTAAGATAACTTCTATCTATCTGCATTCTTCCTAGTTGTCGTCTATGGCATGTTCCGTTTTTTCCTAACTGTTGTTAGGTACAAAGCATCCAGAAAAAGAGCTGTGTCCTTTACAGCAGTGAAAACACTGCTACTGCTTTACATTTATAGCAAAATGTTAGAAATCTGTGGGTGAAGGTTCTCAACATATTTTTTGCTTGTCCATGGATTCTACATATCAAGATAATTTTATGAAGTTGTTTATTTTACATGTTAATGACCTCTTACACATTTTTCTGCTGATACAATGTGAGTTCTCCTCTGTTGCACTTATAACAATGTACACATTTACAGTCCAACCCAAGTGCCATGCTGAGACAGGCATGCTAACTTCAACAGGAAGGAGTTCACTTGTCTAAGACCTCATGCAGAACAAACAACCCTGTTGATTTACCCTGTTTCTCAGAACACAGTGCCCACTATTCCATGTCCAGTCCACCAGTCAGATGAGCCCAGGTATTACTTTATTACACTATACTGCTTAATATTTTTCCTACTGCATTGTAAGGTAAAGCATCAAAACCAAGTAGAAAGAACTGTAGCAATATTTATTAATATACATGGTTCTTAGAGATATGTTACTTGTTGGCAGTCTGTTTTTTCAAAAATATATGTGGTATGACTCTTATTTATACAAAGACCTATATTATCTTGTCAAAGTAAAAATGAAGCATAAAACAGTAGTTAATATGAAGTGACTTTGCACTGGAAACCTCTCATAGCAAAGGTTCAGAACAGGAGGAAATTCAGGCAATTATTTCAGAAAGTGTATTTTCAATTATATGTATATCATTGAAAATTTACTTTACTTGCTTCTTGTTGAAATTCCCATTCCAAATGCACTTCTTGTCTCAGCTAAAACAATTACTTTAAACCATATGAGATAAATACTGCATACTGTGCATGCTCACAAGCATTACATTATTCACCACACCAAAATTAATACCCCTGTAAACAACTGCATTACCCTACTTTTAAGAAAATAAGATGCCTTCTCAAAGCCATAGGCAAATGATAAGCAGTGTCCAGCACTTGTCTTCAGCTTACCCATTCAGAAGGAGACGTTTACGTCACTGAAAAGCAGAATGCACTCGCAAAATAAGAATTGGAAGTAAGATCAGGTGGATGCTATTTTATTTTCTTCCACGCTTTATTACAAATGAACTTAAAATATACCAAACAATGGGATGTTGCAACATTTTAAGAACTTGATCTTGATCAAATTTAAGTCAATAGAAGAAAAATCCCCTTAACATGAAATAGGTAGGTTCAGACCTACCTAAATGACTAGAGGCTTCTGACAGAGGGTACTTGGAGAGGAAGGCCACCACATACCTGAGACAACACAGAAAATGTAGAAGGAAGCAGAGATGGCAGGATACAAAACTGTGGCTAGCCAAAGATGTGCAGAAGGGCTTTTTCTTGGAAGAATATGAACTAGTACAGCATATGGTAGCAGTATAGACTAATATCTGGAATAAATCTATTTAAAAAGATGTCTGCAACCAGTTCTCTCAAATTTAGGCAATGAATTTTAAGATTCAGTATGTACACTACAATTGGGTTCAACGGGGCAGAAGAAGTGATCTGCATGAAGCATATAGTCTGCTCTCTATAGATTTTGCAAACACTCTTCGAATATTGTAGAATAACCAGCATTTTATAATAAAGGAGAGCCAAATAGCTATCAAGAAGCCTGAAACTAGGGGCAGGAATGAAGGAGATATTCATCAGCATTAGAGCCAGGAGGACCTGGCAGGTAAAAAGAACCAGAAGTATTCTACAGGACTTTGTTTTCCCATTAAACTCCAACAGAAGGCAAGTCGTTTCCAGGGAGGTTGAAAGACGAGGCATCCTAGGAAGTGTTTCAAATTCAACCTACTAAACAGTGGACGTGTAGCCAGAAAAACTCCTCAGGGCAGAAACTCAGCAGAGCCAATAGATCTCTCTCTGCAAACTGGAGCACATAGGTGATCATGAAAGGCTTTTTCTACATGAACTGCACTCATTAAAAGAAAGGAAGCATAATAGTACTGTCTTTTAATAAAGTAGAAAATGGCATTTTTAAGATTAAAATAAGGAAACCAAACTTTCCTTTATATACATAAATATTAAGAAGACCCTTCTGCAAGGTTTTAAAGTGGTGTTTTGCCATTTGAGTAAGTGACAAAATGTTACACTGAAAGTTCAGTCTTGAATACAGATTCTGTAGACAGAGGGTCAGATCATCAGCACAGCTAAAATGCTGTAGCCCTGTGGATATTTATCCCAGAAAGGATTTATCCCCAAGAATCCTATACTAGTCATGCAGACTATAACAGTTTCTAAATGTGACATAATCACCATATTATTCCACACATCTACAGTCTAAAAAAACACCTGCAAAATCAGAAGCAGAGGTTACTAGACAAGCAGTCTGATGAGCCAGAAGGAAACAAGTTAGTCAAGATAAAGGGAGCTTACTAGAAGGTAGCAGCTCTGGTGTAAGGTCTTCATTTTAGCTGTATAAATCCTTATTTTCTCTGTAGTTAACTAATTTTTGTATAGTTTTCCAGGTAACTTGTTTGATAGATGTGTGAAAACTTCTCTGTTCTCTCAAGTATTCAATAACACAATATGAACATTACCTTTTCTAGACATAGAGCAAATATGTGCCCTTCAGTTTCTTCACAAGGTTTTGATTACAGCAATACAGGCTTCTGGGCATAGGATCCACACTACAGGTCCTATTTTCCTTCAAACTACTATTATTTCAAACTTGTCAATGCTTTAAAGAAATTCCTTTCTCACCTAAAAACTAAGTAAGTCCTACCTCAGGGGGAGGCAATCTCTACTCTTTTTTGTTGAGGATGAGCCAACTGCACAGCTAAGAATGGAATCAGCATGGGGCCAGAAGCACAACAAGCAAAAAAATAATTGAAAATAAGGTTTTTGGATTCCTGAAATATGGGAGGAACCATCAGAACCAGCCACCATGATTCAAAAAAAAAGGGACACTGTGGGAGACTGCTGACTAGTTAGAAGTTCCAGACATCAAGCCCGGAGAAGGGTTTAAGAGTGGGGTAAAGGACATCTTGTAAATATCTCCTTCTGCATCTCTTTTAACATCCCTCTGAACAACAGGAGGTCAGAATGCTGAGAGGCCTTTTCTCACTGGCACTCTACACATTCGTTTGTTGGGCCTTCTACCACCATCTCACTTCCAATCACCTGGAACCGATGGATGTTTTTCCCACCATTCCATCACCAAAAGAAGGAATCATCCCTTTAGCATGGCTAAACTTGGATGTTTATCCCCACATAGAGTTTTTTTTGAAAATGTATGAATTCTGCTATGACAGCCAAAAGTGGCTAGAGAGCTAAGAATCATGATGCTTCATCAATGGAAATACTTGGAAATACATGATTTCACAGATTTTGGTATCAGTAATGATAGAACTCCAACTGGTTTAGTAGCTTCTGGTCACTTTAGAGACTGTCAAGAAATCAATGTTCCTCCTAATTCACACCAGCGCTGGAGACAGCCCCTCTCTTCTCCAACATCGAGGAACCTTTTCCAGCAAATGTCTCTCCTTTTTGAGTACAAAACGCCCTTCTGGTCCTTCACAGACTTGATGCCTCAGCTCCAGGAAAAATTTTTCCTGTGATTCTGGAGGTGCAAGATTTTTATAGTCTAAGGGACTAGAGTCTACTGTCTGGTGCATTAGCCAGACATTAGACGTACAATCTGGTGGCAAGCACCAGCCTATCCTCAAGGCAGCAGTGGTTCCTGAATGGCCCACAGGACCCAATGCCCACTGAAGCAGGCAGAGTTTCCCAAGTGACATAAAGAAGAACAAATAGACTGTTTCTTTTGTCAGTGCTTCCTGTGATACACTGAGGCAGCCAAGAAGTAACCCAAACTTCACATGAACATGCTTAGATATCGTGGTGATCAGCTTGATGTAGAAATCTAAATAGAAGTATAAATTAAAGTAAGGATGCTGCCTGAAGTTCTGAAATATGGAGGAAAGAATGACTTCTCTTACAGAACATCCTAGTAAACTTGTGAGTGACCATATCAGGACTTCACAGACAGGCAGGCATACATGCATATAGAGAGTATACCTAATTTTGAGGTGGGGAAGCACACTCCTTACATTCATGTTTTGTTACTATTTGGATCTGGGTGAACTGCAAAAAGGTCTCTGTAAAAGTCACTTTTTAAAGCATGCAATAAATTTCAGAAACTTGAAAGGGCCATCTGGCCTAATATACCTGCCATCTTAGACACTTACCTCACTCCTACTTTCCTGCTCTTCCTCCCTGGCCCTCTTTAAACTTCCGTCCCCTTTTAGCTTTCAGAAATAAATCTCAGGGCATCTTCAGCATACTTACATTCTTTGTTTTAATATCACTTCTCACTAATGCCATTAGTTGACTTACTATCATTTGCAATCACATCTAAATCTTTATTAATCCCTAGCTGAAGAAACAGAAATTTCTGGCCAAGCAGTTCAAAAGCTGTTTCAACCACCACATGTGTTTAACACCGAGCAGCTCCGCAATCTTACTGAAATGTCATAGGGTATCATAAGCTGGTTCTGAATTTTAAGTGGGTATTTACTGCCACCAGCAACAAATAGTGTTTTATTATTTATTAACTGCATTATGATTTATTTCTTTTGTGCCATTAGGAGTACAAATGCTGCCATACTCACAGCATTTAAAAAAGCAGCTTGATTTTAAGAACTGCCTCAATGCTTTGGTTGCAGCAGATCACCAAAGTTATTTCTAAATGGGATGCTGAGGGAGCACCTCAGAACTCCAACCCTGAGTGCATGCCCTGGCTGTGGTTTTCCACATGCTGGCCAGACATGGTGTACTCCCTTCTTTTTTGCACAAAAGAAAAGCCCTGATCAGGTCAGAACATCTTCAACAATCAAATGCAACTTTTGGGGCAGTATTTTTTATGGTGTTTATTGGAAATACCATTGCGAAAAAGATCCTCAAGTCCCAAAACATTGGGAAGTGTTTCGCTGAAATGACTTCTTATTTTGAAATAGATTTTATTTCCTAAAGAAACAAAAACAATCAAAACTACACTAAGGATTATTTGGAGCTGCTATTGACATCTTCACTCCTCAGTTCCTCTCTCTCACACAGTAAATAAACGGAAGTAAGAATATGGTCATTGATGGTCTACTCCTGTACTCCTCCATGATTTACTTCTATCCTCAGAACTACATAAAATAGAGAACCTGTATGCTTCAGCCTTATGCATGTATGTTCTTTTTCTCTCATACATAGTCTCATTATGTTCTTTAGTAATACACCAAGCAACCTATACATTAACTGTCTGGAAGATTATCTAATTCATACTACCAAATGTGTTCTTCCCTGAACTCTATTTATGTAAATAAGTGCATTTCTTGCATCTTAGAAACCTTGCGTGTTCTTTCGTGTACATCAGGTCCTAAAAGCTGTAACAATCTGTGGACAAATATAGACTGAAATAGATTAACAGGTTTATGGCATAAAGCACAGTCAGTCACTAACTCCCTTAACTCAGTTCTCAGGGTCTACAATCGTTAATAATCATTTCTACTTGACAATTCATAATCCTCAGTCTGAAATTAAATTCAATTAGAAAATCTCCATGTGTGCTACAATAATTTAACTTCAGTCTTACCATAGTTGTCTCTTGAATTGACCCAAAGCTGTTAATGAAGATGTTGACTGCAACATCGACTGGAATTCCTTAAAAGAAATAAAGAAAGGAAAATAGAAAAAGATTTCTGGTGAGCTGCACAGTCCAGTAAAGGTACGTTATCCTTCATTTAAAGCTCCTTTATACTGATATCACAATGTGCAAAATGTTTTTTTAATAGGGTCATACAACTTTATTTTTACAAGTTAGTATATACACAGTTTTCAAAAGCTGTGGTTAAATCTGTTTCCATCGAAAGCCAATAGAAATCACAGAAACTCTTTTCAACCTAGTGATAAGAAAACAGAAAAAAACATCCTTAGTCTAAAGTGCTAAGCTTCAAGCGTATCTCAGATCATAAATCTGAGTAATTTTCCAATTCCACGATTTTCTGTTATTACAGAATGCACAATCCACTATTATTTTTGCACACAGTGTAATGGATAGAGGTAATTCCCATTTCTAGCAGCAGACACTTATAACTGTCAAGATCTATAATCCCAAATTACCTGTTTCAGATTTATGATGAGACATATACCTATATGGTAAGAGGTTACTTCTTTGTGCAAGTGAAGTACATAACTGTGAAGTATGAATACAGAGAAAGAAAAATTGTTTCATTCAGCCTTCACAGTTATCTAGCCTTGGTGCAAGGGAGCTGGAAAGCTGCTCCATTTTACAATGGTTACCAATTTGCCAAGAAAAAATCCTAGAAGCCAGCAGCTGTGAAGACACTAAAATGGCCTGGATTTTTTCCTCTTTTGCACAGCCAGGATTCCTGTAGTTGAGCGGGATGGTGTGACAGCTGCTACATCTGCCCTCCATCACCCTGGGGGAACTGACTGGCAGTCATTTAATCTGGTGTTAACAGAGAGTTATCATGAAGCAAGGAGAAGTGGCCTGATGGTTGTGAGAACTAATTATGGCCCACTAGTTTTATTTAGCACCTACATATTGAGTGTCAGTATGTGCACTAGATGCATGTATCTGATCTCATTTACACTGTTACAAATACTTAATTCAGTGGGTTTCTTCCTAATTTCAGCGACAAACGAGATATAAGAATATATGAAGAATATTTTGACAGAGTAAGCAAATACAATACAAAGTAATATGTGCCTCATCTAATAGTTTGCTTGCCTGCATAAAATATTTTGGTGCACATTTAATACATAAATTCAAACTCGTTCTCTTGTTTCATCAGATCACTAAGATAAAATTTCACTTTTTTCAGTTAAACCAGGTGGCTTTTTTTTCTTTTAAATCAGACTAGTTAAGTGTGATGCTTTTGATTATGCAATGAACAGAATACTTTATTGCCTGATGTGTGCAACAGAGCACCCACCACATCACTGGTAGCCAAGAGTGAATTACTATCTCTTCAAGATTTGAATAGGAAGCGCCCACCAAGAAAATCAGTCATGTGTGAGGAACGTTTTAACATGAGCAAACCACTTGTCAGAAAATGTTCTTTTCCTTCCACTTCCCTGGAGTTAACACTGAATGTCCTTCCTTTTCCTTCTGTCTTGATTCTTACAGACTGCCAGCAGGATTATCAAAAATATAAGGAAATCTGCAGCATGCTTTGTGATTACAAGCTGATCATGCTGAAGAACAGGTAGAGTAAAGGCTGGACATTTATTCTTTGTGACAGGGCTCTGTGCTGAAAACATAAATGATTCTACAGAGAATAAGAAAGAAGACACTTGCTGGGAAGTGAGTCTAATACATTTGGAAAAGTCAGTTAAATAGAACATCTGAAAATGATCTCTTCAGAAGCCCAATAAAAAATATGGATTACCAAATGCCCCATACTATTGATATGCAGGTTAAAATATCTCTTAATGCAAACACAATTCAATGGAATTTCTAAACTGAAACAACTGATTTATGTAAACTGCAGTGTCTGTAATGTAATAAAATGGCCTATGTCATTTTCCAGCTGTAGGAGTTATTACAGGTTTTGCAGGGAAGATGTATTCCAACCTTTTCTGCATATGTAAGGAAATTAAATTTTCCTACACAGAAGATTCCTACAAGTTCTGACTACCAGAGAGATATTTTAAAGGCAAAGAATGTGTTTAAATTCATTATCTACTTGAAAACCCAAAGTGTGTAACCTGTATTATAATATATCTTTAAAGGATTTGGTAACCATATAGTTTCCAAATAGTGATACTGCTGATCCCCATTTTTATAAAGCCATCTTAAAGAATGTCTATAGTGAATTTTGATCATATTTTTACAGTTTAAAAATACTGAAAATCTGAGATACTACGAGAGTCTAATTGAAATGTAGGAACAAAAAGGCATTTAAAAAACTCATTCGATGGAACCTAATTCTAATTTTAAAAAGCGTTTGATAAAATAATAGCAATAGTATTAGTAATAACAAAAAATCGCATGCTATTATGATCATGAAATCCTAACATATTACCTTTCAGCTCATAAGGGTAAATATCTTCTGCAGTTTCACACTACCTACGGAAATTTCCATTAAAAAGAAAAAAACCCAAACAAAATGTAGCAAACAAACCAAAATTTAGTTTGTGAATATTATCACTGTATGAATTTTCTGTGTGAAAAGAGCATAAGTTAAATTCCAAAAATCAAAACAAAGGCTAAAATATCTGACTAACCTTTGAAATTAGGCCTTATCCTGGGATCATAACTGAGCAATAGCCTATTCAAGATATTGCTGGTAGAATTAGCAGGTACTCTTGCAAGGTCTTCAGCTGATTGCTGGCTGTAACAAAAAGTGCATTAGTTACTATTAAGACAGGAACAACTGTGTGCTTAAACTTAAGTCATTTTAAAGTCATGCCATAAATACCATTTCATGAGCAAAATACATTCAGTATTTTCAGGTTCCACACTGTGCAGTTTTCTGTTGTCTGTGATGCTTCTGTATTTTTCCAGAAACTGGAACAAATGTAAAAGCCTTCCTATATACTCTTAACTGTAAATGTGGAAGTAAATAAAGCAGAATTCACTAATTGCTCCCTTCCTTCCTAACGCATGTATCCAGAGGAACATGATTTCTTCATTCAGTAGAAAGCAGCCACCTGAACTATTTTTAGTGACTGTCAGATTAGGGACATAAGCAAACTGACAGCCAGTTTGCGAATGCCAAGCCACACAAAGGCTTTTGCCAGTCTCCTGCTCTCCCACGCCAGCACCAGCTATTCCACTGAGAGCTGGAGCCATCGCAGAATCTTGAATTAGTCAGAATCCTTGAATTAGTCAAGGGCTAATGAAAGCTTTGTTACAGAAAAGAAGGCCTTGGACTCCTCTGGTTTTGCAGAGAGAATTTAAACATCTCCATTTACCTTGCTGTTATTGTGCTGGGTGTTAAATTAAACCCATCGCTGAAACTGAAAAGAACCTTTGACAGGTAAATGTAGCTACAAGAGTAACACAAAACTGAGTGTAACAAAAAGCAATAAGGGTGCATCAGTCCCTACCCCATGTGTTTAAGCACCTAGCAGGTGGATAATATCATGTAAATGAACTTGTATGCTGTCTGTAAAACCTCCTCAGTGATGTTTTCCAATTTTGAATCCTCTCTTGTAATCACTTTCCCATCCATTTTATGATTACTCTGCTGAGTTTCTGTCATTATAACGTAGTAACCAAAATGCCATGTAAAAGTAAGACAAACACCCTACAGAGACTTGACATATGCATCAACACCATTATCTCTAGCAAACAAATGCATGAACATTTTTTTAAACGTGATCCTGTTTATTTCCTAAATGTTTTCCATAATCAGTATCAGCTGCTGTTGCTTCCTTCACCCTGCTTAATTTATTTTTTTTTTCATTGTTCTTTCCCCTATCGATGTCTGCTTGACAGACCTACAAGTTATTCTTCATAACATCTTGGTTCACCACTAGTTTTCTTCTCATCCTTCAGCTTCCTTCATGTCCTCTTGGATTTCTGCATTACCTAAACATTCATTGAAGGCTTTTGGAGTTTAAAATGAAAGTTGCATGAATGTATCAGATCTCCTGATTTTAAGATGTCCAATTTATATTCCATGGGATAAAGCTCTAGAAGGCAGGGAGGGGATGCTGGTTGATATTCAAGGAACACTTGCTCAAAGCTCGGGAGTGTTGTGTCACAACAAGAAGAAGATGGAGTAAGAAGGCCAGGAGGCTTCCATGGATGGATAAGGAGTTGCTGAGGAAACTTAGAAGGATAAAAGAAGCTTACAGAAGGTGGAAGTGAGGACAGGCAGCCTGGGAAGAATAAAGGGACGTTATCCACAAAGCTAGAGATCAGGTGTGGAAAGCTAAGACCCAGACAGAATTGAGTCTGGCCAGGGATGTCAAAGATAACAGGAAGAGCTTCTGTAGGCATGTTACAAACATGGATTGTACAAAGTTCACGAAATAGTGATGATGGGAATCTGAACCATAGGGATAACATGGACACATAAATTAAATACAGATGCTTTTAAAATGCAATGAGGGAAAGAGGAAAAAAGTCTGAGAAATTAAATGAGTGAACTTCAACATCAAAGAGAAAGCCAAACACAGCTGACAGGTTTATTTGTCTCTTCAAGTAAGAGAAATAAAGTGGTAGTTTTGTGAGATCTGAGTCGCATTGTTAACACGTTAACACAAATATCTGTTCAGGCTGTTTGTTCAAAGGTCACCCATGAATTAGACAAAGGAGCCTTACAGCACTGAGAAGACAGTGATGGGAAGAACGTGTGGCAGTACTGCTTTCTGGTAAAGAACTTCACAATCATATCTCCTGCAAGTTGTTGGGTAGTGTTTCGAATTTATATAAGCATAATGTGTATACATTTATCCTCATTTATACAAGAACAACGTGAATTACAATAACATTGTTAGGAGTTGGGAGAAGGGCAGAGGCAGTCAGTAAATGCTGTTTTCTAGAGGTGACTTTGAATGAAGCAATTGGAATAGTTACTGGAAAAAAAAGCTCTGCTGAGTATCAGTTGTATTTTTACTTTTACAGCATGCTGTCATTGAACTACCATCATTGAATAGCACTCATGCAACTAAAACATTGTCACAAGGACTGGATTTCTTTAAGAGAACCTTGCTGATCAAAATGCCTAAATGCCACCTGCAAATCAATAAATCATATGTGTTTCGGTGAGTTAACAGGTTATGCCACTTTCAGAGTGACAGATGAGCAGAGTGACTTAAAAAAAAATGAATGGGACGGGTTAGGTGCTTGGAGAAACAGGCTAGGATTATTTATACCACTAAGACATTTACCCAAAGCCACTACTACCCCGCTTAATTGACCATTCTGGAATGAATTAACAACAGGCAAAAGTGTAGACTACAGAAGAGAAAAATGATTTGAGTCAAGACCTCCCTTCCTAAGCAAAGAAGTATTTCAGTTTGCTGAAGTCTGCCTGATTCCAGGATAACAACACTCACACCAAGTGAGAAGTTACTTACCATTTTTTCTTACTTAACCTACAATTTTCACATTTGTGAAAAACTGACAATTAGCATAAGATTTCCCTTAGATTTCCACCAGCTGCAGCAAGTGTTGTAATTTTAATACATTTATTTCAACTTGCGTCAAATGTGTGGAGCTGCTGGAAAGTATTAAGAAATGGAGATGCAGTAGCAGTCTTCACAGTAATTGACGAGTTCTAAGCTAGATACGGTGAATGCCAAAGGGCATGGTAACAGAATTCTCACAGGGAATTTAAAAGCAAGTAATTAACAATTGCCTTAATTGCCTTTTTTTTCTGGGGGAAAAAAAAAAAAAAAAAAAAGAAACCAAACAGTATTCTCAAAAAAGTGTTCAAAGTGTTCTCACTTCTATAGCGTTCTCAAGAGCCAGAAAGAAAACAAAGTACAGTTAGTCTTTTGTCATAGCATCTCTGTGTGATATGACTGGCCTCTCTCCAGTCTTTGGGAGGTTACTTCTGGTATCACTGGTCAATACAAGAATGACTTCAAATTCTGTATTTCATAGGATATGCAGTAAGGTGCCCATTTCCTCTTCTCTTGCAGCTCTACACATTTTACCACTGACTTTGACATGATTAACATTTTCAGTTCATGGCAATAGATAATAATTTTCATAATTCACTAATCTAAATCCAGAAGTTTAGATAAGCAGATATGCAAGGCAAAAGGAAGCATACATTACACTTGGTCTGAAATTTACACAGCTATGTTACATTTTTGTTAAGCAAATGTTTCAGAAGATATTATATCTCGACAGGTTATCATGACATTTAGTCTCCTGGAGTTCACCGAAGTTACAAGGAATCCTTATCACATGCAGTGCTACAGGAGGATGACAGAAATAAAGACTATATATGATATTCTACACAAATGGGAACGAGAACATTTGCTGCTCTATTAATTCACCTAGTGCTCTGATCCCTAGTCTTAGGATCACATTATGCTAAAGAATCTCTAATTTTAGAAAAGATCATGAGGGAATTTTTTACTCATGGCACGACAATCAGGGAAAAAAACAGCCGTGTCACAGGGATGTATTCACACACTGTAGTCCAGACATGTAGCATGCTTCTTCTATTGCTTATGCTTGCTTAGAAAGCATAGTTTGGACAATCTTAGCATTAAGCTTTGCCTTTGCATTGTTCTAGATTATTGTGTGACAGATAAAAATATATATTCCTACTCACAGTTAGTTATCTCCAGAAACATTTTCAGCTATATAATGCTGAAAACAACAGGTTTGAGTACACTTTATATAATCTATGTGATGGAAACTGACATTTTAGTCATATAATACAGCTGCGTATGTATGAGAATGGCAAAAATAAGCTTTGAGAAACACAGTATCTGTTATCTCAGCATATATTCTAAGTATAACTTCCCTGATGTAAACTATCAGTGTTCTTATTTGCAGACATTTGATTTTTAGAGTGCAATAAGTCAAAGCATAAAGGCAGGTTAACACAAAATGACAAGATACTATATAATTCTCCTGAGTGATCTCTTATGATTCCTAGTATGTTTAATAGCTGCATTTTCAAACCATACTGGCTGACACCTCTATTACTGGGAAGAATAATTACAACGTTTCCAATGCAAAGTGGTATCACTAATTACATTAGAACTATGGAACTTCAAGTAACTGTTTATGTGTCTTTACAAATGCAGTTGACGTCTGAACACCTAAAATTAGATAAGTAATTTCAGTACCTAAATTTGGAGGTAATGCACTGTGGTGAACAAAAAGATTCCTTCAAAGCAGAATTTGACATAGAAACCCAGACTGGGCAACCCAAATTGTGAACCCTGAATTTTAGGGCTGAAATAACTTATCTTTCATCTCCTGCCATAGACAGACCAAAGAGCATAGTAGTCTCTTGACGTGGGCATGTACGGAACCTTCCTGAAGCTGGGTGGTGTGAATAGCCCAGCAGCATCACTTCAGCTCTTGTCCACCAGAAACCTGTAAGTCCAGCTTGGTTTCACATTTAACACTGCCAGTGTTAGAAACCTTAGAAGTGTTTATATAACAAACTGAAGTGCCTTGTTATTCCATAAGCTTCGGAAAAGCAAGCTGATTCATCTGCCCACCACAGAGGTGACAGCCCCTGAATCAGTAGAACCTGGTTAGCACGGTCCTTCATCCACCCTGACTTGTACTGCTCACAGCAAGCTCACAGCAATAGGTCCGCTTATTAAAATTAACTTTGCCCCTGGCTTAGGCATCTCTGCATCATATCGAAGTCACCACCTAAGTGGCCCTTGTGCATAATGGGTGTCCTGTTGTGTCTCAGTATCACACACAGACACAAAACACAATCAGTATCCACATGTTTAAGCAGAACTATGAACATTTTAAAAATTATTTATCCACATCAGTTCCTTGTTCCAGTCTTTTTTTCCTAATGTAAGTACTGAGACAATATATATCTTTGTAAAATCTAATGACCTGTATGGTGGTATAAGTGGAGAGGTAAGTGGAAAGTGTTAAGTGGAGATACATTTTATACAATTTGTCCTTCAAAGATTTGTTCCGTGGAGTTGAACAGAACTTAGACTTCTGGTTTTCCTTGGGCTTAGGTTTAGGGGTTTTAATTAATCCTGCAGCTCTAACTTGGTTTTTTTTTTTTTTTTTTTTTTAGTGTGGAGGTTGTATGTGAAATATAAAGTCTGTAACTCTTCCACAAGATTGCAGTGTCTCATCACTTCAGTGCTAAGAATGGAGTAAATGCTGTTCACTGAGACAGTGACTTACTGAACAAGAACCAGCCTACCACACTTAATTACTGTTTTACAAGAGAATTTCAGGTTTGCTTATATATTTTTATCTTTTACTCCCTAGCACATTTATCCACTCTGAAAACAAATTCCCAAACTCTCTCGAATATGGCCCTATCTGTTTGGGATCATGGATTTCCATGAGAGTCACATAATACAGAATAATTAAACCATTGACCAACTGCTGTGACCATGGGGAAGAAGAATTTTTATAGGAACCAGATATGGGCTCTGCAATGTACTTCAGAACAACTGTGAGATGTAACTACCTCCACAACCGAATTCAACTGTCAACTTCATTCCATCTTCTCCCACAAATTGTAGCAACCCTCTAATCACAACTACAAACTAAAATGTCCACAGACTATCAACAGTGTCTTCTACGACATGGGAATGAAGAGATGATTCTACTTTCCCATCATTTATATTTTGGGTTGATCACATATTGCAGCTAGAAAGGCCATGTATAGCCAAATGCTTGATAAAATTTAAAAGAAGTTGTTTTCTATGGGAAGGTGGAGAGGATTCTCTTTGAACTTCTACTTCAGTCTTTATGGGAAGAATGTGGCAGAAGCTGAAAGTTAACCAAGAGAAATTTTTGGACAGACTTTCAAACAACTTTGTTTTAAACACCTTTGATGTGCCTTCTTTCTCCAGTTCCACTGTCTTTTGTTGTAATTTTTTAAAAGAAGCTGTTTATTGAACGTCGGCATTTGTGACCTTTCTACACTTCTGCCCTGGCAGATGGCACAAGCCATGTTTTCTGGAGGGCTTAAAGGGCCATTTCACAGTTTCTGAAGTAGCTGATACACTTCATTGAATACAAGCCAAAATATGATTTGTACTCCAGCTTGATGCGTAAAAAAGCCTCTATAGACATCACACAGTATATAGTTAATCATCTACGTGGATATAAATCTCCATGTGGACAAATGCACATAGGTGAGAATGGACAAGAAAGGACACCATTTTAAAAGCACAGTCTTGGTACCCAGACAAAAGAATGAGATTTAGTGATATGGGTTATATTCCTTGGTATTGTCATAGTATCAGAGACATTCTGGGATCTTCAGAAATTAACATTGTGCAAGTGGACAGCTGAGTCATAGTAAAACTACAGTTAATAGGGATAATTGTGATTATGAGCACAGTCATAACTGATTTTGTTAACTGCTGTTTGAACCTCTTACATCTCTCTGTCTTCTATAACACTGTCATAACCAAACTTCCCTTTCCTTATAATTTAATTTGCCTAGGGGTCTTGCAAATACTTTTCAAGTAGAGACCTTTTGGGCTACTAAGGATTTTGGGGATAACATCATAAAATAACTGAAGTATTTACTATGATGAAACAAAAGGAAAAATGTTTTCCAGCAGTGCTCTTAGAAACATGCACAGCTAATTGTCCAACATTTTTACCAGAAAAAGGCATTATGAGGAATTATGAGAAGTTAATAAGAAGTAAGTAACAGTGGGTGGGTAGTCGATGATAGAGTGACTAAATCCATTTGTATCTATATGGAAATCGCCTGTATTCAGTATAGTGAATTTCAAAACAAGCTTTGCAAACAGAAGACTGCAATCCACAAAATTATTTATTATTTTCTTAAAGAGGCAGACCTGGGTTTTTTTTATATATGTATTTTCCACGGAGACAGACGTGTTACAATAAAGCTTTATATTTTATTGCGCTAACCATCTGTGGAAGCCAGCTTCTCAGATTTACACTGCAGAACTCCCTATTATGAGATTTTAGGCCTAATATATCAATCTCTTTGTTAATCAACAAACATTCAGGACTCAGACATAAGTATAATTATGTTTCATTTGGAAAGCCTGAGGTAAGAAGGAAAATGATCTGAACGTAAAATGTAAAATCTTACATCTGTTCTGAGCAAGCATTAAATCGAAGTAAGAACCAAGTGCTTAAGCATCAACTTCATGAAACCCCGCGATAATAAGCTGAGAAAAACAGTTTCAGAAATAAATGAAGCTATGATGGGCAATCAAGCCAAAATCACACAATGCACTGAAAAGTACAGTGTTATGAATAATCACAAGTAGGAGGTTTTGTTCTAAGACACAAAATAGAATTTCCCTAATTGAAGGAAGCAAATATTTATTTATGAGACAATAATGAACTTTTTTATGGGGTTTCTAATCAGCTTGTTTTCATCTTATTCTAATAGTAGTTCATTTCATGCCAGAGGGGCACATTTAGTGAAAGGCTTGTACTCTGGAATGTCATAAAAGGAAAAGTTCAAGTATGCCTGGTTTTCATACAAACAAATTTATTCTAAAGTCCCAAACCAGTCTTATAACTCTTTATTTCTTAACATCAAACTAAGGAACTCAGGCAGTAACATCAGGATTCAGTAAAAATCTTTCCTGGGAAGTTACTTGCATACATTTGAATTTCATTATAAAGTTTGTAAAGAGAATATTGTTCCTTATAATTACTATTGTGACTCTTTGTTCTCTTGAGGAGGTAAAATTTAGCTTATCATAAGTTTTAAGGAAACAGAAGGCAATAATTTGCTACAATTAAGCTTTAAATTTTAGTGCACCAGTAACCAATGAAAATTAAAGGTAGATTAAGGTTTTAACTTCTAAATATATGTTTTCATTAGGAAGTTGTACCATTCAATTTTATAAATAATGCAAAATTCTATTTATTGTCTTTTAAAAATATACAATGCATTCTTCTGAAAGATTTCTTTTGTGCTTTGCTAGGTAATTTTTCATTGAACCACTTCCTTTGAGACCATTTTTTGTCAACCCCCATGGTGTCACTTAATTCCCAGTCCACTGCATTGTGTTTTGGTTTGTTTCTGAGGAAAGAATCCTTACTATTTTTTTCCACAGGAAAAAAAAATAAATATTAAGAGCAGGCAGCCTATAGTATAATGCAGAATGTCACCAAGCCAAGAAGTTATGTAGAAGACTATTAAAAAAGTGCTGATGACTGAAAGTTTGCCATTGATAGCCTGAGTTAAGAGGGCATTAGTTTCTCTGCAAGACAGAACTGATTTTCATTGCTTATTCACATGAGACATCTTCTAGATGCCAGCCACAAAAACAGCAGTCCCACAATCCTGCTATTACAAGTGGTTGTCTCAAGCTGTGAACTTCAGCCAAGTAAGATACAGACAACCTTTTCTTTGTTCAGAAAATCCAACAGGGCTTATTGCTACGGCAATTAATTCCAGCTAGCAACCCTGCACAAGTGATACATCAGACAAATACTGGATTCCACCAACATTTTCACAGAAAGCTTCAACTGGTTTGTATGTAATAGTATCACATCAAAAATTAGAGCACTTATTCAGTGCTTTTCAAGTAAATTGGTGACAAATAACATCGTGTGTAACGGCTGTAGTGTCAACTAGTATCCAAAAGCACAGGGGACCTTAAGAGGTGCTTAAGATAAAAATAAAAATAAAATCCACCCATTTATCAGTAAAAAATTACATAAATGTTTTAAATTCTAATTAAGAGCAAGTCAAGAACACGGTCTGCTTCAGCAGACCATGGAAGACCTGGACTCAGTTCCCAGCTGTGTAACTCACTTTCTGAGGACTTATGTCCTGACACCTGTCCTGGAACTCCGACATTTCTCTCCTAGCTACAAAACCTCATTGTAGCTCAGACCAAAAGCTCATTCAGAGCTCAACTGGTCAAAGGGGACAGAATGGGTAGGGGTCATTGTCATGATCACATCTGTATCTTAATGTACTCAAATCCAAAGACGGACCTCATTTTTAGGTTTGATATAAAAAAATGAATGCAAATATTCAGTGTTACTAGAAACTTTCTAAAAATTTTTAATTACAAAAAAATATCACTGTCAATATTTAAAAAGAGTGAGAACTTAAAAAAGTGTTATTCAGGCATTGTTTCCAATCCATTCACGTTAAACAGCCAGTCTCACCTTTCACTCTTCTTTTACGGTCAAAGAAGAAATGTGTTTTAAATTTGTCTAAACAAATTCTACCGTTTCAGGCATAGCTCTCCTCTACACTTCTTGGCAACTTACTGTATTCCATCAATCTTCTCCTTGGATATTTACACCATAACACTATAAAGATCAGCAAGGCTGGCCAAGAAGATGACAAAAAAGGCACTCACAAATTGAACTTTTGCATTGTCCTATAGATCACAACCTAAGATGTGGTACACATTAGAAAGATGGAGTATTTTTAACACCAAGTAATCATGGGTCTCCAGAATATGTCCTCTGTTCAGCTGGCCAACCACAGATTTTAATTTCTGCATTTTGACAGAGACATTGCTCCATAAGGGCATGCTTTATAGCAACAATCAACCCACCTCCATAAAAGTTACAGCGCTGTAAATCACTGATGGAAGATGCTGAAGTCTTTAGTTCTATTCAACATGAACTAAGCTCTGCAAACCTTCTCTTACAGAACTAATCTAACCAGAAACTGCATTATGACAGCTTTGCATCTTTTGTGCTTTTCCCAGTACACCTGCAACAAAATGCCAAGCAGCACAGCACTACAGAACCACACTACTACAACCCCATAAATAGCAAGACACTGAGTTGGATACTCCCCAAAGAAAGAAACTATTTAGTATGGTTTTGACATTTCCTGTTATTAAAGCAGAGGACCTGATGCAGCAGAAACACTCACTGGGAGAACTTAACTACAGCACTGGTTAAACCCTCTTGCTCCCATCCCCACCCCAGGTCCCTTTCTTTCAGCAGAACACATCACCTTCTAATTCAATTGCCACACAATTTCCACTGTTAAAAATACGGCAGGATCGCCATTGCACAAAAGCATAAAAGAAACAAGGAACATACGATGGACATAGGTATTGCTTCTTTTTCCCCTTTCCTTTCTTTGAAGACTTCTCTTTGGAACAGACTTCTTCAACCCATAAGGAGACTGAGACAAAAAAGAAAACTGCTACCAAGAGCTTCATCTTGAAGATTAAGCTTCAGAGAAACCTTCAGTCTGTGGGAAAAGAGAAGGAAGAGGTTTACGTTAGTACTGTTGGATATTCCAAATGGGATCACAAAATTACAAAAAGCAAACAAACACACAAATGCTTTTGTTGTGTTTTGGACTGGATTTTTTTTTAGCTTGATCTTAGTTGCCTGGAGAGACAGTCTGTTGAGGTGTAGCTGTGACATGGAACCCACATTGGCGATTTTCTGACAGTCAAGAAGCTTCCCAAAGTTAAAAGACTGACAGTGAGGAACAGATTTAAAATGCAAGTTTGCTCCAGTGTGTTTAACAAATGACCACGATGTCCTTCAAATGCCGTCTAACTCACAATCCTCAGAAATTTGGAAACAGAATTCTTCACCAAAAACTATCCTGTATAAACTGCATTAAAGATGGTTTTAGTGATCATCTAACAAGGCAGGGAACTGCAAAGCCTCTATGACCTTGTAATGGTAAAATATCAATCATTTCAGAGCTGGCTATGAGACAGGGTTGCCAATTTCATTTTATGTGCAGAATTTAAACAAAATTTACTACTTTGCACAAAGCGTTCTCACTGTGGAGCAACTCTGCAATGGCCTTGCAAAGATGACTAAACACAACACCTGAGAGTGTGCTTTATTGCACTGTATTCAGTTCAATATTTTAACTTCACACTGGCAAAAAGCGCGTACCCCCGGGGCCAGGCACTGAGTTTGTGCTCTGCCAGAGGCAGCCCCTTGCTCCTGGTTGCAGACGCACAACGCCCAGGCATTTCCCATTTGTTTCCCACCCCACAGGTAATTCCCAGGCATCTTCTTTGCCCTGCAGACACATCCCAGACGCCTCAGCTGCATTTCCCACTTGTTTAATTTTGTTTAATTCATTTCAAGGAGCTGCCTCTCCCTCCCTCCCCCCCACCTCCAGAGGGCACCGGGATGCTTCAGTGTCCCCGGGAGCCGCAGCCCCCCACCCCTCGGCCGGTCACTACCGCGCAGCTGCCCCCTCCGCCCGCTACGCCTCGCCGGCCCCTTGTCCGCCCCATCCCGGTCGGAGGCCTCCCACTGACCCCGGCACCAGGGCAGGAAGCGGGCTCCGTGCTGCGGCTCACCGCGGGACCAGCGAGCGGCACAGG
>JAOEHY010006542.1:27543-40243 GCA_025447955.1 Psilopsiagon aurifrons | reverse complement strand
TTTCTGCAGTAATTTGATATTGGTCCAATACAGATGTAGCAAACTAAGATAACCACTGAAACAACTACATATAACAGGAAGGGCCTCGGACGCGGCCGCCCGGCGGGAACGGGCTGTGGGGTCGGGCCCTTACTCCTCCGCGGCCCCTTCCCTGGGGAGCACGGGCCCCGCACGCACCGCAGATCCGCCACCGCCACGGCCCAACGCTCACCGCCAGACGCTCAGCCGCGGCCTCCTCTTTCCCCCGCGATTAGGGCCGATGGCGACCGGGGAACCGGCGGCGGGGCATGTCGCGGCCCGGGCGGAGAGAAAGCGTGGCTCCTCCACGGGAGGAGCGAACCCCTACCTCTGGCGGTGCCCTCCGCTGCCAGTGAGCATGTGCGGTAGCCGCGGAGCTCTCCCAGTGAGCATGTCCCGGCAGCCCGCCCATAAACAGGAGCTGGGCTGGAGAGCGGCGGCGGAAGCGCGGGGTGTCCGGCTGGCTGCCGATGGGCACAACCCACACCCCGGCCCTCCCGTCGGCAGGGTCCAGCCCCGGAGCAATACAGAAACCTGCTGATCTTCTTCCTTACATCAGTTATTGGGCCTAAATATTGGAAATGGACAGACATCATTCCAGGGCAGAGTAGTCCTGTGTTAGCAAATGCCCACCGTGCCATTACAGTTCAAAGGCATCATCCCTATACATCTCACATTTTTGTTAGTGACCATGTCACTGAAAACCATGACCTTTCCAAGTCTTCTTTATTTTCCAGACTTAGTTTGTATCCCTGCTAGTGCACACTACCAGGACTTCAGTCTGCAGTGTGATGAAAGAGTAGCATCACCTGAAGACGCCATTGTATTTGTCAGAACGGATCCAGTGATTGTAATACACCAATGTATGCTTCCTGTAACATCCTGTAATCCGCACCGTGTTTCTTTGTGAAACTCTGTTTGGGGGTTGGACCATAATGGCAGATAAAAAGTGAGGAAAGTCACCTTTTTGGCAAATGAGAAGGAAGTGGTCACAGGACCTGGTGCACATGCCATGGCAGGTAGCAGTGTGCAGATTCTGTGGATACCCTCAGCTCCACCTTGTGAGCAATGTTTCTGTTTGAGCTGAATTATAGATGCTCTCTGAAAATAATTCTGTGACCTTCAGAATTTGCTTCCATACGGTATACATAGACTGCCATACACCTGCATACATGTGTACACATATATGCATGCAGACACAAAAATCTATTGCCATGGGTCAGTTTAAGGCCACTGGTCTTTCAAGACACAGTTTTCCAGCTCAAGCACAGGAACTTGCAGATTAAACAAAGTGAAGTTATTTCTTGAAACAGAAAGCAAAGCCCAGAGGCTTCCCGTAACACTGTCTCCCTGAAGGAAATAAGGTAATCTTGTTCTTTTAAAACCTGTGTGAATATATCTCAGGAACAGAAAATAGGACGCTGTAGTTCTCCTAGAAGGACTGGCACAAATATGACTGAGAACAGGTAGCCACTGATTGCCATTTCCATTTTTCTTCATTTTTGTTGTGATACTGGTGATAAAGGCATGAAAAATAGACAGCAACATGCTTAAGATATGTGGACAGAGGTGTCCCCTGTTTGTGTTATGAAATCCTTAACGCAGCAGAGCAGAACAAGCACCTACAATGTGCCGTGGCAGCAACAGCAGGGGAACAAATGACTGCCAGCACACCAGCAGCCTGAGCTACTGCAGCTGTCATTCTGCTTCCTGCAGCCACCCAGCCTGGCTGCTTGGTGCCTCCTCCTGCACACGAAGTACCTACTTCCCTCTGTGCTGTCTGCAAAGCTGTCTGCGTTTTCAAGTGCTTCCTGATGCAGCTCTGGTTGTAAACACCTAAGGACAGATGAATATCTGCGGTAACTCAACAGGCCAGTGTATAAAATAGAAATGAGTACCACTCACCCCTCAGGTTCATATTAAATAAGAACATACAGACAATATCTTTCTGTAATTAAAAAAGTGAGATACATATGACATAGACAAGAAAAAGGAGCTGCTTGTGTAAGATCTCTCTGTGGTATCTTTAGGTGTCTTTCACCTCACAAATACTGTCCAATATTGCAATAAATAGTTTGATAACACTTGATTTATTTTTTTTTTTAAGTGCACTTACATGGAATAGGTGTCAGCCCTCAAGCCTGTTCTGGCAGTACGGGGGGGGGGGGTTGGGAAGAGCCTTCTTCTGCCTCTCACCATGTAAAAGCTGGCCAAGGTCACAGTCAGCTGCTTTCTTACCTGCAGCACCTCCTTGCCAGGCCAGCAGAGAGAGAACAGCTGTGCTGCTCAAGCCGCCCTGTCACTTGGCACTGCCAGAAGAAGCCAGAGTGCCATCATGCAGGACTTTGAAGGACAGCCCCCACACCATTCAGGTGTGCTATTGTAGCACCAGCTGACATAGCAGTGCTGTCCAAATGGGAAGGGATGGGGCAGAAAACCTCTTATAAAAGCCTTGTACCAGCAAACCAGATGATCCTAACTTCTGGTTCTTCTGATTGGTTTTGGTTGTGTTTTGTATTTCTGAGATTCAAATGAAAAGAAGTAAGTAAATAAAATAGATTTGTTATTAGTAAGTGAATGTGTAAGGGTAGACACAGCTCTCTCTCAGCCCAAATTCTATTTCAGCCAATAGGGGTGGTCTTAGCTATTTTTCCTCTGCTTTCAACTGCTGTTGTGTTCACCATTGGCAATGTCTAACCATGTTCATTTGTCTGATTCAGGAACAATTACCCAGAAATCCTGATCTTAGACATTATCCTGATCACTAGAAAATAGTTTTGTGAAGCATATGCAAAATATAACAAAATCTTTCCTAGTGATCAGCCCAGGGATATTAATCCTCTCTCTAGTTTACAGTAGCAGAACATGGAGATCCAGTTCTGCTGTTCAGTCACACAACAGATACTTTGCAGCTGTATATGATAGAATTTCTTTGGGTTTGTTGCTCTTTTTAGTCTGTTTTCTTAAGGAATTGCTTTTGTGTAATAACATTCTGTATGTGTGAATGTTTCAAACAGCTTGTTGAAAACTTGATTATTTTGAAATGATTGATGCCACATGTTAAAAATCAGCATCAGAGAGCTCACTCAGTGATACTGCATGTTTTGTAAAGAGAGCTGGCTGGGAGCACAGACTGAGCTAATGTTCCTGCAGAAGGAAGAACAGTGACAAAGCAAGCAGACTGCCAGGAGTGACTACTGGGCATCAGAAAGTCCAGCTGTTAAAAGCAATTAGAAATTCTTTAAATACAGACATATTTAATTCATAAAGCATCTGCTTTGCTAGGGGAGAAATTATGACCTAAACCCAGCACTTCTAGTGTCGAATACCTGGCAAAATTTTATTAAAACCTTTACCAACCTTTTTTCAGGAAAGAGAGAATGTATTTTTAAATGTCTGTAGACCGAAGACCCCATGCCTTAGCTTTCAGAGTAACTCAGTCCAAAAGCCAGGCGCCCACAAGACCCACATCGATTGGAAATCAGATTTCATTAATTTCAATGCTTGCCAAAGTAGTTCTTCTTATAAATAGAGTTGATTTAATTCACACAATTGGAAAACACGATTTTAAAAGGGAATTCATGTTCTGCAGCCTTTTCAATTATAGATGTGTTTTTTATTTTAATTACCTGTCACATCTTGATGACTTTGGTGATCACCCAGAAGGGGTAGAGGTTTACAGGGCTCTTAAGAAAGACTGATTTCTAAAGGATGCTGAAAGCTCTTTGCTATTCTTTCCTTTCCTACTATTGTAAAGAGGTATATATCCTCAGGTTGTTGTAGAACATAGGGACAAAATAGGTGTTTGGTATAAAATGTTTCTCCCTCTGGTACCAGTGACCAGAACTGTGGAAGGTACCTGATTTTCGCCCTTCTGAAAAGACTAGTAATTTTCATTCTATTTTGAAATGCAGAAACTTGAAGTGGAAACCCAGCAGTGAACAAAATAACAAACAGGTGAATCATCACATAAAGAAAATTATAGTCTGTCCTCCTTAATGTTCCAGTTCCTTTATCTCTCTCTTCTTTACTGGTACTGAATGTGACAGATGATCCTTACAGGGTTGATCTGAATGCTGGCAAATTCAGACTCTTATGCCCCAGTGGAGGCTCTAAAAGAAGACTTTTGAGAGACCTGAATGCACAATGGAGTGTATAATTTATTAAAATTACATTAGAAAACAATTAGAAACATGTGCCCCTTCAAACATGGCATTGATGGTAAGTATAATAAGCTGGGGCTGTATTAGGCTTTATGTATCTGATACATAAATAGCTTGTCAAAACCGTGATGGTATATATTGATCATAACGGGCATCATCATGTTAATAGTGCCTGCACTTCACAGGAAGAAGCCACATGTTTTATCACCATTATGGATTGAAAACTGGGATTGTGGAAGATATCCAAAACATGTTCGTTGCAGACTTATGCATTTTGCTACTGCATTTCCTATATAGGTATGCCTTTCCTGACACACCTCTATGTTCAAAACACTGTCAGGCTGTGTGTATGACTTCAGGATTTTTCTAAAATTAAAATACTGTAGCAATGACTCCAAAGCTGAGGAAAAGAATCAGCAGAACAGAGTGCATGTCCTGTAATCCCTGAAAGGACTGACCAATATTGGAAGCAGAGGCATCCACGTTAGAGTACAGATACCCATATCTTTTATGGAAGGACCAAAGAGGGAGGTGTATGTGAGTAATAGTTGATTCTACATTTCTCTAATCATTGCCAAAGAGATTGAAGTTTAATCCCAGGTCACTGATGCCAGTAAGTTTTGCATTGCTGATTTCAGTGGGTGAAAAACTTTGTAGAAGGGTTTAACCTAAAAAAAAACAGCCTCCAAAGTGATTAAATTCATAGCTCCTGTTGTTATGCTAATAAATGTATGATCTATTATTAATATTGCAACGTGGAGTTCTGCATGCTCCTAAAAGACAGCTTAATCAGCCTGAGAAATGTGCTAGTTGTCAAAAAAGGTGTTTTATGATCTGAAACACCTCTCCTTGTGTTGGAGTATTTTACTAGTGATGTTGAAGTAACTTTAAACACTTGTTGCACCACGTAATACCCACAGTCAGTGACGTACCTTGAAAAGAAGTTTTGCACACAATCATTTACCTATACTGGTGTTAAAAGGCCTATTAAAACTCTATTTAAAGCTACCCAGGCTTGTTTCCTACCTGTAAAATAATCTTTTGGAAGGTTCAGAAAGATTCTCACACCAGTTTCGGGGGGAAAAATTTAAAAAAAATCAAAGATGCCTCTCTGTATGCACATTTAACCCATGTGCTCCCATTTAACCCCTCCCCTTCAATAAAACTGTATGACTGTGTAATTAATTGGCTGAACACAGTTTAGTGCCAGCATAATTTCTTTTGTGGATTATACTGTCATTTAAGAATTGAGATACAAGTCCGTGGTGAAAAGGATTAGCCTGTCAGCTTCCAAGTTGTTAGAGGCAGTGTTTGTTCATGCATAAATGGTAGATGTAAATGACTTGTGAAGAGTTAATGCATGATTAGTAATTGTTATCAACATGCTACAGGCATGAAATGCATGCCTCATGAATAACTGTACCATAGCTATATATGTACAAATCAATAAAGAATATAGCTGTAACCTTGAAAAGAACCAGGAAGACAGTTATTATATAAATGTCATTCAACAACTTGCTGTACTTACTGCAACAGAAACACTTTCTAAAGGCATGATTTGCATGTAAAGTGCTACAGAGGTTTAAGTACCTGCCTTTCTTACATAATGAAAGGAAGACACAGATGCCTTATGCAAGTCAAGGCAATTCCAGCTAATAAGAGTATGATTCAGGATTCCTCCTGTCTGACTGTGTTGGAAAGATACATGGATGTTCCCAAGGACAGATGTAAGGACAGCCTGCAATGCCACATTCATATTTCCTTTTTGCCAGCCATAGTGCACCCGTTCTGCCTAAATCACACTGCTGATGTGCTTTACTATAATAGCTGCTCTTTACTTAAATTCTTCTTGATTTCCACTCAGTCTGAGCAGCTGTTAGCTACCTGCTAGACATATGGTGCCAAAGGCCTGCAGGGCAAATTTCTTACAACCCAGAAGACGCTCAGACGCAGTCTTTGGAACACTTCCAGCACACTGTCATAGTGTTGTAAGGAATTGTGCCCATCCCTGGGCTCCAACTCCAAAAAGGACTTGAACCCCAAAATTCTCCATGTGGCTGCTCTCTAAAGAAAACAGATCCTTTCTGACTTCAAACAGCTATTTCATCAGAATCTTGGTATAAGGGCTTAGTTTGGTTCTCAGTCTAAAAAATTATATTCTCCTCATTTGCGCTATAATAAGTCATAACTTTAGGATCTCTTTCTTCATCCAGATTTAGCAATTCAGAAAAGGGACAGCATTATAATAAATGAAGTTTTCATGATAACGTCTGCTGGCACTTAACACCAGTGTGGAGGATCCATGCAGCTTAAAGGATCTGCTTTAGAAGATGCTAAAAAGCACTATTAAATTTGCCTTGAAATTAAAGTTCGGTTACTTTTCTTTCAGAAAACCCAAATAACTAGTGATGCCCAACTGCTCATTCTTTGGGTAAGGAGTGAAACAAAGACTATATACTGTAGAAGAGCCATTATCTGTACAGCAGTGGAAGTCCTGGAGGGTGAACACAATCAGCAAGAAGAACAGGTGCCTGAGGCACAAAGGCAGGTATGTGACACGCTATTTAAGGAGACATTTTTCAAGAATAGGGAATGTTGGAGAAAATTGGAGGTTAGAGCAATTACTGTTATATGAACCCTCTTGACTGAACATGCTTCTAAGAGGTCTGAATACAATTAAGCATGCAAGAAAGGCTGTTTCCTCCTAGTTTGAAAAACACACTTCAGAATAATCATAATTATATACGTGGTGCCCAGTTATTACACTGTATGGCTTCTCAAAAATCATAATAGCAATTAATAATTTCCAAAATAGAAACTTTCAAAAATACATCACCTAGAAATCCCTGTAGAAACCCCATTCCTCCTACAATGACAGTTTAATAAGAAATGAGTATTTTACACATTATGCCTGAAATGTACAGTGTAAATTACACACCTTACATCAACATTAAAAATAAATCTAGCTCTGAAAGTTCAAGAAATTGTGGTGAAAGCTCCTGTGCTAATTCCTCCTTTTTGTTTTTTATGCCTAGCTGTAAACAGAGATGCCAGAGGTTTTAGCATTTGTGGTCATTCTTTATTAAAGAATGTACTGACCTTTTATTGCATCCTTAGCATAATTTTCTCTCCTCTTAGATATCGTCCTTCCTGTCTTGAACTAGGAGAGACTCATACATGCTCATACATGGATCTGACATCAGTGCTGCTAGACAGAACTACTTTTTAGCTCAAAACAACCTGGCTGTTGAAAAAACATATTCACCTTTTCAGGTTATATCTGATTATTGTTATACTTTTGCCTTTACACCAGTTAACTATGCACAGTTTAAGCCAGTCAGCAGAGCCATTGCCTTTAGTAGAACTATTAATGTCCTTACGTGTGATTTGAAATGCTTTGTTTCACTGAGGATCTGTATTTTATGCTAGTGTTTCTCTTGAGTGTAGTAGTTAAAATCACATATTTTGCAGTCATTCTGAACACAGAACTCAATGGAAATATTCCATTTTGAACATCTAAAGGACTAGGACAGGGATTTGCATGCCCAGACAGATATACTGTGTCAAAGTACTATTCTAGGGTTCTGTATGCAATATAATTGCAGCACTGTTCACATGAAGACCATGCAGTCATTAAATATTTGATGAAGACTGTCAAATGACCACATAAAAGCAGCCATGCTACTTCAGACCACTGGATCCCATAGTACAGCATTCTGCCTGTGGCAGCGGCAGCAGGCAGATGCCTAGGGAAGAGCCTGAACAGGACCAGCAGATGTTATACTTCACCCAAATACCTTTCCAAACTTCAACTGTTTTTAGCTCCGGGGATTTCTTCATATCACTATGAAAGTACATAGACTTTAGTATACTACAACAAGGCATGTATCAAGGGCACTGCTGCACTGCCCTACAAGATTAGAAAAAGAAGAATAGGGGGCAGCCTGGGTGCACAGAGGAACTGTCAGGCTGCAGAGAAATAATCTGAGAGTGGCCGTCTCAGCTGTCAAGTCTAGCATGATGGCTCATATCCAAGGACCAAATTTCTGCTGCTGTACGGCAGAAGGACTGCATAAATAAGAGCCACCAACCCTGGGTTCTTCATGTCGTTGCTTTCCTTTGGCTAGCAGTACAGGTGCATAAGTATTCACCCCATTGTGCACAGGATCACAATTCTTCCATTTTTTCCTATTTTCCTTGCTTCATAAAACCAGAAACCACTCAGGCTCACAAGTAGAAGTGTTTTCCCAATCCTTATCCTAATACTTCCCTGCTTCACCCATGGTCTGCTCAATAGCAGTTTGTGAAAAAATATCTTAGGATAGCACAGCTGTGTCTGGACCCAAGCACAGATACTTCCAGTGAAGATCTGTCTGAAGACAGACCAGACAGTGCCTGTTTCTGGTTTCAAGTCCAATGTCTAGGAGAATGTGACCGTGAAGCTGCCCTAAGTACCTCTCAGACACGGGTCTCCAGAATTTACTTTCTTCTGTGGTATGCTGTGATGCAAACACAACAGCTTGCTGTCCAGAGCTGTTTCAAGCATTAACGTCTCTACATCTCAGGTACACATCCCCAGCTAGGCCCTGGTCTGTGTGACCTCAGATTGTCCAGACCTTGTCTACTACGCAAAATTTCCTTACTTTAGTCTTTACTTCAGTAGCTATTGTCTGACTTTACCCCTCACTCAATTCTTACTATGGAGTTTCCTGGTCCAGCCTCTCAGTTTTAATCTAATCTTAAAGACTACTGCCAGCCAGTCTAATCCCACTTTTCGATTCCTGTACAAGGGCCTGGGCACTAATGCAGAGCATGTGGAAAATATCAGGGCTCTCTCACCCATTGCCAGCGTGGGGGACTCAGTTCCAAACTGCCTGGGTGGGCTCCTCAGTGAAGCCTCCATTGGAATTAAGGACCTCTAAATAAAACAGTTTTAGACAATTGGCATAAAGGACATGAGTAACACCACTTAGGTCAGATGTTTAGGCTGGCAGACCTAACATGTTTAGAGAACTTCCCAGTTGGATGGTGACTGAAGCTCACTGGGCATCAGAAATGCTGCCTAAAGGAGAGCAAACAAATTGTGGTGTTACATTGAGCTAAAAGCTGATGATAAGGAGGATAAATTAGCACTCATAAGGCTCAAACTAGACCACATTTCCTTGTTTACTTATGCTGAGATAGATAACAAAGCCCAGTCTTACTAAAGTCAAATTATTTCACACGTACTTTATTCACTTACAGAGTAGGCTGGCTGCCCTGTCAAAGGATGGTTGACTTGGTGTGTTTTGACAAGCCCATATTGTATGCTTCTTAGCACCTCATCTTTTAGGTGTATACAATTTGATGAAACAAATAGGTAACGCCCTTTCCCTTTCTATAATTTCACATTCTTCATTTCCTTTCTTTTCATGATATTTAATAGAATTGAACCGGCATGTACTTTTTCTCTAGAACCAGCCACCGATGTTTCCTTATGGTTCAGTCCAAATATGAGATGCATTTGAACTTTGACAAAACACCCAAACTCAGCCCACAGCTTGGCATGCTCTGACCATGTGGCAGTTGTGTGGAAGGAGATCCAGCTATTCAAGGCAGCTCCAGCTCTCCCATTCAGATCTGCTGGGAGACGATGCTGCTGGCTGCTGATTTTTAGCAAGACATGATTCCTAGCTCCGAAAGTACAGCTTCCTTCCTCTGTCCCAGGGTAAAGCCACACAAAGCTAAGCACTTTGACTTTGCCTTGGGACAGAGTTGCAATGCTCACATACCCCAGCAGTGAATTCAGCTCAGAACTGAGGTCAGGTTTTGTCATCTCCTGAATGAACTTGAACCCTGGCTGGAATCTGATTTAGACAGTAAAGAAAAAAAGGGAAAATAACACCAAAACCATCAAAACCCAACAGCAACAACAAATCAAACTACTTTTTTTTTTTTTTTTATTGCAAAAAAAAAAAAAAAGCACAGAAAAATTAAAGAAGAAAAAAAGGAAAGGAAAAAAAAGTTGTTTTTCCAGAAATATAAATGGAGCCCGTACAGCTGCCCTTTTCCCCCTTGACTTCCGTGGGTGTCCACATCAATGGGGAGAGGATCAGGCCCCTTCCAAGCCTATCTGTGGGTTTTAATTTTTCTGAGATGATCTAGCAATGAAGTTACCATCAGCATTTTCTCTACTAAAATCTCCCCAGCACTTCCATGAGACTCACCTTGCTTTCACGGCCTCAGTGAGCATGAATTCTTCAAAAGCTCTTAACTCACTGTGACATAAGAACATTGTGTTGCAGGAGAAAAAAGTTGAAATCTTGCCTTTCCTGTAATATATCTGTCCGTAGACTCCTGTCTCTTTAAGGCACCGAGGCATTTCCTTAAATCTGATGAAGTATCGGTCTCCATACATAGACTAGGCTGAGATCTGGGCTTCCCTCTTCAGCTGGTGCAAACTGGAGACATTCTTTAGACATGTTCCTCCCTAGTGCCTGAAGAGGCAATCCTATTTCAAGGGACACTAGAGTTGCATTGACACTACTGAATGGTGCAGAGCAAACCAGAAGGAACAAGTGTTTGATGTATTATAGTTCTGTATGGTCCTAGGACCGTATATGGCCAAGTTTGTCTTTACCAAAAATTGTATTTGTGCAGACACCTGACGTTAGACATGCTGAAGAGAGGTAAGTTAGGGGCACTCCAAAGAGTGGCTTCAATCTTGTTTCCACCAGGAGGGAAACCATTTCTCAGCACAGCAGTCACACACTCCGGCACATCCTGTAAGACTCCAATTATAAGTGCAAGGGAAATTTAACCCCTCTGGTACTGTAAATCACAAATGTGCAGCTATTCTTCCCCCAGAGCAAAACAGTCATTCTGAGTTAACTTCACATTAGCCATTTAGTGACAGTAAAAGAGAATATCTGTGTTTTATTATTTCTTCCCAGTCTATGGGATAGGAGTAATCTACTAGAAGTCTACCACAGCTAATGCTTTTCTCGTTGAAGTTAGTGCAGCCAGTGACCAATATGTTGGACATATAATCCGAGTCTTCGCAAATACTTTTCCTCTCAATGCATAACCAAGGGACACATCATACTCCTGCAGCAGTGTTGCTCAGTAAGAAAAACACGACTGTGCACAGGCACTAGCTTCATTCTGAATTAAATTTCAACAAGTTTAGTTCTTTTGAGTTCATATTAAAGTTGTGAAAATATGTTCTTTTGGTCTGCAAATGATTACACCCTTTCCAGCTTACACAGAAACTGTCACAACCCTGACATGAAACCCTTTTTTCCTAATGGGCTCAATCCACTGTAAGTGAAATCAGCAAAGTGCATTTTTCATCAGCCTTATTGGGATCTGGACAAGGGCCTGTATTTCTAAAGCCAAACACTGGGCTGATTCTGTATTCAGTTATACCCATATAAACTGGAAATCAGCCAGTTGGCAACTTCTTTTTTCTTTCTTTCCTTTTTTTGTGCTTTGCAGCATTAAAAAAAAAATAAAATAAAAAAGAAATCCCACTTTATGAGGGTGGAAAAGGGTAGAAGAGCAGGATTACAAGGATGAAACTGCAATTCTGTCTTCAAGTGATGTTACACTTGATAGCTTGGCTCAGCTGAAAAGGAGATATGTAAATTATCCTGATTTCAGCATCTTGAATAATGTGCAGCAGCCTTAGGGTGGATATGACTGAAATTCAGCTGCCCACGTACTAAAAGAGACTTTTCTATTGCTGACTTAGCGAAGTGTAGCAACACTCAAACTATACCTCGTACATGGCACCTATGTATGAGGCAGAGTGAATGTGAAGTAAAGCTAACACATCTGTTCTATTCACCCCTTACCCTCAGGATTTTCCCTTCATTTATTTGCTTTGGCAAAGTAAAGAGATTTTTGCACAGTCCTTGGCACTTCCATGTATCTAAAGATATTATAACACAATCCCTGAATATGACAAACAGGTGGATTATGGCAATGGCTTCTGCAGCAGACAGCTTTTAAAGCAAGAATGACAAGCTGTTTAGTTTTCAAATAATGGCAGTATTCTCACAATTCTTCACACATAAAAATGACAGAAAGACCCCTGTGGTTCAGAACACGGTGAGCACAGCCAATGAGCTCTCTCCAGCTACCTCAAAAAAATGGGAAAAGATAGTCAAGTGTCTGGTAAAATTTTCTTTGCCTTCAATTCACGCTTGTGAGGTGGGCTGATGCCAACCTTATGAAGTTCAACCATGCCAAGTGCAAGGTCCTATGCCTGGGTCAGAGCAATCCCAGGCACAGCTACAGGGTGGGCAGAGAAGAGATTGAGAGCAGCCCAGAGGAGAAGGACTTGGGGGTGTTGGTTGATGGAAAAATGAACGTGAGCCGGCAGTGTGCACTTGCAGCCCAGAAAGCCAACCGTATCCTGGGCTGCATCAAAAGGACTGTGACCAGCAGGTCAAGGGAGGCGATCCTGCCCCTCTACTCTGCTCTTGTGAGACCTCACTTGGAGTATTGTGTGCAGTTCTGGTGTCCTCAACACAAAA
>JAOEHY010006542.1:0-27443 GCA_025447955.1 Psilopsiagon aurifrons | reverse complement strand
CTGGAGAAGAGAAGGCTGCATGGAGACCTCATAGCAGCCTTCCAGTATCTGAAGGGGGCCTACAGGGATGGTGGGGAGGGACTCTTCATTAGGGACTGTAGTGAGGGGACAAGGGGTAACGGGTTCAAACTTAAACAGGGTAAGTTTAGATTGGATATGAGGAAGAAATTCTTTAGTGTAAGGGTGGTGAGGCACTGGGATGGGTTGCCCAGGGAAGTTGTGAATGCTCCATCGCTGGCGGTGCTCAAGGCCAGGTTGGACATAGCCTTGGGTGGCCTGGTTTAGTGTGAGGTGTCCCTGCCCATGGCAGGGGGGCTGGAACTAGATGATCTTAAGGTGCTTTCCAACCCTAACTATTCTATGATTCTATAATTCTCTGCCAAAATTGCTTCACATCTTTAGGAAATGTTTAGATCTCATATTTGGCATTTAGAAAGCTTGATAATAAGTTTCCCCACTTATAAACTTTATGAGATTAAATGATTAGCAACAGACTGATAAAGTGCAGTTTCATTCCTTCTCCTTCATCCTCTGAGTTCATCTTTGAATAGCAATGATTGCCATAAAAAACCACAACATCTCAGAGAAAAATAATGGCATTATGTATTGTTAATTCTCTTCCATATATGAAGATACAGAGACTGGATTTGGCTGTCTCTTGCATAACTGTTTATACAATGAGGAATGATAAAACAGTTTAAAGAAATGACCACTTACAGGAAAAAGGATATTATAGAAATCACATGTAAAATAGAAACTGGCATGGCAGGTGAGCAGACAGAGAAGAGGCAGGCAATGATTAATCCTGTAATCTTTTCACTTAGTAAAGAGGCAGAAGGAAATACCTTCTTCCACCCTTAAAACATATCTCCACTGACAGATTTCTCCCAGTATTCTTCTGCGTTTATTTGTTAAAGTGTTCTCAAAGTGCAATGTGATAAGGGCCTGTTTTCAAGGAGGGATAAATGAAATGAGATAAAAATAAGCCCCTAATTCTTTACTCACTGCTCTGTTCCGTGGTACTGAGCTAACAGGCAACTCTTACTGGTTTCTGTGGGAGTTATAAGCATGGTAGAGCAGCCAGAAACAGTATACACAGAGGAGTATACACCTTTTCATCACCACGTTTCACAGCCCCACCAATCTCTCTGTGTGGACAAGAAGAATGGATTTTGTTAAAGAAAGCCAGGCCTGCTCAAGACACCATTCATGTAACTGTAATGACGATACCTGCCCCTTTGCAGCCCCTGTCCTCTGGATGGGTTTGGTTCAAACCTTCCAGGCTCCAGCAGATCCAGTTATGACATTTCTGAGACAATCCCAGCCATCTTTTAGCAATTTCCAAAGTGGTACCAAGAGGCTCTGATGAAATCCTTGCTAGAGGTCAGAGCATGTTTGACAATGCTCCTGGAAGTATTTCTTTTAGTTGTGTTTCAAAGGATTATAATGATGAAATAAGTTACAGAAAAAATGGTTTGAAAAATCAGTTGTGGTATCCCCTCCTCTGGGTATGAATCACTAGTTAGTTAAACCCTAAGGAATAAACAATGCATACCGTTCCCAGGAAGAGAATGAGAAAAAGCCTTGACAGAAAGCACAGTTTAGAAATACTTTTCAGAATACCTTCCTACAGGACTGCAGGCTGAGGAAGACATTTTCAGACAGTTGTCATGATGGTGATAAGATATGTCATTAACCTTCAACATGGGAGTTTACCAGTTCAAGTTACCAAATTTTCTGACTTCTGTCTTGAATGGAATTCAAGAGAAACTACACCCCAATTAGAGATAAGTCCTACCCAGGCAGAAAGCATTATTGTTTGGGCTGTCACCCTGGCTGATGGATTTTCTCACTTGCAAGAGCTGTTTATCATCAGCTAGTTAATTCTTCCAGTGATAATTCACTTTTTAATGGTGTTATAGTTTCTTTTGAGTCCCTAACTGATTCTCCTTGATTTCTAACCTATTTCTTCTCTTTAAAATTAAAACCATTTTGCTTGCTGCTAGGACCAAGTTTCATTGCACATATTTAATATGCAGCACATATTAGACATTACATGTTATATCAGTATATGTCCCACCTCTTTCTTATTTGGGGTATTACACTTTTCTTTTCCTCCTATTCAGACAAATCAATGCTCCTTACCTCTTCTTGTTTTCCACAGAAAAAAAAGAAAGTGATGAATGATGTAAGGCCCCACCAGTGACAGAACTTTTCCATATGGAAATACTATCCATAGTATTATTCCAGTGCTTTCTAAGCTACAAGGTAACATTTTCAAATGCACAAAGAGAATTTTCTGTGCTTATAAGCCAAAAGAGTTTTTGAAAGATTGTAGTGATGGACATATTCTTTATGAAGCCTAATTTTCCACTTTACATGACTTGATTTTCTTTATTCAAAAGCTTACAAATTCTGAAGAATAGCTTCTACTGATGTAGGGATTTAAAGTATCTTTTTCCCTGTACTTTCCTGATTATCTTTAGTTGAGATCACATCCACAAATAATAAAATAGTTTTTCAGTCCTTAAATTCTATTAGAATTATTTTTAAAGAAAAAAAACCCAAGGTCACTTTAATCACAAGTGCATTTTAGAGATCCTCATTGACATGAATCTTTGAATTTAAATTATTTGAAAGTACTAGATGAATTATAATCTCAGATTTCTGTTGTATTGGAGGTTGACTGACTTTGTAACCTTGATAAATAGCAGTGCGTGCTGAACAGTCCACTCTAGCATTAGCTACTGGTCTTGGACTTGGTGCCAAGCACAATCTTTAATCCAAATTTAAATGTTGTGAGGAACTTCAGGGAAATTTTGCCCGGGAGTTCTTTATAAGCAAGTCCCAAAGGAACATCATGAAAGGAAAAGGATGTGAAAAAAATGAAATGTCCCTGCCAAAATCCCATCACTAGTGACTAAAATTGAGTCTATTGCTGATATCCATGTACATGAGTACTCTGCATTTCCCCACTTTTAGTATTGAACTCCCGCACCATTGTGCTTACACAGCTAATTATTATTTACTTTCTGGTCCCAAAAGAAGCAATGACTTTAAAAGTGAAAATAAATCCCTCAGCCATGTTTTGCCCCTACACAAGAAACACTAGCCACATGAAGCTTCATGAAAGATCACTATAAAAGCTAAGAACAAACAAGGATTACTCAAAAATGCAATTACTCAATATACCCAGAACTGCCCACAGCAGTTTCCTCTTTAGGCTATTGACTTCGTAACCTTACCCAACCCTTCAGAAATTTCCTGGTCAACAAGACTTTTCGGAAGCTTTGTGAAGAAAAAAAAACCCAACAAAACATTGCTTTTAGTACATTTCCTTAAGACTGAATCACTTCACAAGAACTCAGACTAAACAATTGTAAAAGTTGCTAAAAGTACCAGTTTATCCTTGCAGAGCAATAAAAGTAAAAAAGCAGACAAGAAAGCTTGTTGGAAACAACCTCTTTAAAATACTTGAAGGAATATTCAGGCATATACTGAATATCTTTTTTTCTCTATTGATAGAAAAAGTATTGCAGTGCTTTTTCTTTTTTCATTTTTTATTTTAAGTAAGAGTTTCAGAGACACCAGTACAAAGCAGGTGAAAGATTTCTGGCTGAAAGGGTTAATTCTTCATGAAAGTTTGGGTCATGGTTATTCCTTCTCTAATTATTATTTTTATGATTGTGAATATTTGAACTTGTAAATATGATTCTCTACGTAAAAGCATAAAGTGCATTTTTAGAGTATTCAAATCACAGAGGGAAAGTACTTTGTGAGAACACATGGGCTCTGCATTTACTGCTGTTAGCATATTCCTGTCCTCAGTGATGACCCTGGTGGGTTTACTTGCATAAACAAGTTCATGCATACATATCAACATTAGCACTACTGGACTATGTGTCTGTAACAGAGTCCCATCTCCCTCCTAGTTATAGTTAGTGATTAATATTTCAAGGAAAGACAGAAATTAACAAAGCAGTGTCCAGAGGATTGTTAAGGATTAGATGAGAAAGTTGGGCTCCCATCTGAGTAAGTATGCTGCTGGATCTTTGTTTACATAGAAACTTGGACTGCTGCAATCTATTTTAGAATTTCAAGGCACATCATACAAATGATCTCCATAATTTCAGGCCTAGATCTTATGAGATTAGCCTTATGAGGTCTATATAGAAGAAGACACATGAGTGTTCTGTTTTAAACGTTTAACTCCCTTTTACAAGTTTTCCCATTCTTCAGTGAAAACTGGTGCCTCACACTGAAGTATCTCACAGGTTCTGCTTTCCAGATTTCAAAACCATAAACTCAACTGAAATTTGAATGATTTTTTTTTAAAAGTTTATCTCATGACATTAGCCATTAGAAATGCTTGTAACCCAAAATGCCTATGAGGCTTACAGACCCTCAGTCACGGAAGAGGCCTCCACTGTGCTGCATAGGCACATACTGGAAAATGTGCCATCCTACAGTATTTAAAGTCTAATGGAGACTAAGCTTCTTTTTTGGTCGTTTTCTATTTTAGTAGGCTTTTGGAGGGATTGCAAAAGAGCCAATAACTCCCTTGCATACTTCATGAAGAACTGAGAAAGCAGATGATGCAGAACTTCCTTCTCCAGAGAGTTACCTTCGAGGGTGCTGATGGAAGGCAGCATCAAGCCAGGCTTTGGCTCCCTCCTCAAAGTCAGATATGAGCACAGAGCACATAGCACAAACAAGTGCTCCCAGTTCCTTTTATTTTTACTATTTTTTGTCTTTCTTTTTGTTTCAGTACTGGAGTTTACTACCTTTCTTTTTTTTTTTTTTTTTTTTTTTTGCTTGAGAGCAAAAATAGAATGTTTCTAATGGAAGGAAATAGCAATTAACATAAACATGAGGCAAGACACAACCAGCAGCTTTCAAACAGAACTATAGTTAAATTTGTGCATTTATGTTAAAAATGCACATCCTATTCTGACTCATGCTGGGTTTAACAGTTACAAATTTTAAAGTATGTTTAGAAGACTACAAAGTAGATCACTTTAAGAAAGTCAAGTCCGGTACTCACTTTTTCTAGGATTTTATTTTAACAAATACTTGATGTTGTGGTTTGAGAACACAAAGCAATTTCTTCCTGGTATTTCAAATGACAGACATAGCTAATCTCTCTTTCTGACTTCTCATTCCTTTCCTGACAGCAGGGATGGCTGTAGAGCCGTCAGCTCCCCGAGTGCTGATTGAGCTAAAATAGGTGCTGCTCCTAAATACACACTTTGAAAAAGTTTTGTTTTTCTTGAAACTCTGAGGTCTTTTTCTTGCTGCTTCTGCTTTGATGAGCTATTGCAAGCTTCCTGTCTACCTGCAACAGGCAGGTGACTATAGCTTTTCCACCCATCCAGAGTATAATGAAATTCCTGCCCTGAAAGGCGGGGGTTGTGAGATGAAGGAGGAAAACAAGCTATTGTTTAGCTGCCTGGAAGTGGCTGTGGCCAAGAACAACACGGATTCCTCTAGTGCCACATCTGTCACCAGCAGTCACGCTCCTGCCTAAGCCACACTAACCGCCTTGTGCTTCAGTTTGGAACAGGGGAGTCGCCAACACATAAATGAACAGATGGAGTCAGAGGGGCAGCACTGGCTGCAGCAGGCTGGGGAGGGCTCTCCCGGCAGAGCAGGCTGGACACAAACAGATGTTACCTTAATACAATTTTTCTAGAATGATTTTATCAAGACAGGGGTACCTCGGCAGTCCTGGGGCGTTTGATCAGTCATTGTTTCTATAAAAAAACATGCAATTAAATTTTAAATGTCATTTCACTCCAGGGCTCAGTATCAGGTTTCTATCACACAGGTCTCTTCCTCAGGAAGATTTTTTCAAGGATGATTTCTGAATGCACAAGAAGCGAAAGAAGACAAAAAGTTCACCTAATCTCCAGAAAAATGGACCTGTGTTGAATAGCAAACCATGAATGAGGGGAGCACGAGGACTTTTTTTTAACAGTCTGGACTGAATGGCAAGCCTTGTTCTATAACCATGTGGAACATTCCCTACAAAACTTCTAATTAGCCAGGAAGTTTGTTTTCTGCAGTCTTACCAGTCTCTGCTGCAGACCCAAGAATATTTGAGGATTTGAATTGCAAATACTGGCAGAGTACAATAAAACACTGCAACTAGAATAAAATGTCTTCAAATATGGAAAAGCAAATGCTGGTATGGAAGCTGAGAAGTGACAGTCCTTTCTCTCACTTACGCAAAGCAAACCTGTTTCTGCTGAAAGAACTTGAGTTCCTAGGCTCAGAGTTAGAAATGCAAGAAGACTTCATACTGATACACATCTTTCTCCATTTTCCTTCCACTTCAAGGTCATCGCAAAGACAGAATGGGTTTGGTTTCCTCAGCTGGGAATTCCTACAATACATGCTTATTATCTGCCAAGCATCCTCCTTTTTCCTTTATTTGCCTTTTGGAATCTCCTTTTGGCCAACTAGAAACAAGACACTAAAGCTGAGAGCTGATACCAAACCCTTTTATGGTTAGCGTGGAGTTTGTCTCCATATGTGGTAACTGGCTACAACTGTCCTCACGAGCATTCATTCTGACTAGGTTAAATTATCCTATAATGCAAAGTGACTTTTTACCAGGCAAAGTTAGAAAATAAGAAAGACATGAATACAGCTAGATTAAAACAACATGTAAGGCATTATGGAGATTGCCTATCAAATTAGGTAAACTATGTGAAGTGTGTTACACCCCAGCAAAGTTTCTCTTTCCCAGTAGAACTGCTTTTCAGGTAAAATTCAGGCATGTCCTAAAGAGGAACAAAGGCATTTTCTGGTCATTTGAACATCTTCATCTAAGAAGAGAAAAAGAAAATCTGGCTGCCACCTTTATTTATGTTTGTGCTTTGGTTTTAAGTTTTGATACCAATTACATGTTATATATAACCTTATTCTTTCATGAAGGGGTCAGCACATAGCTGCAATTGTGTTTTACAGCTTCCCCAGATACACAGTGTAACTCAGGATCACTTCATAATCAGGTGTTTTGGCAAAATTGGGGGAGATTCAGACAGGATTTAAGAATGCTATAATCAGGGCCATCGCTGCGGCTGGAAAGGAAGGAAGTCTGAAGATATTTTTAACATACCATGCTAACTTCAAGTCGTTGTGAGTGCAATACTCTCACTGTAGTCATGTTTGACTCAGACCAGAGCAGATTCAAAGTCATTTCCCTGGATACGGTCAGTGCAATTAATACCCTCAACTGGAGATTCATGCAGTATTAGTTTCCAGAATACATTTTTCCTCAGCAGTTTTAAGGAGGTTCAAAGTTTATATTTTATTTGAAGAAGTGGGCTTATTTGAAGCTTATTTGAATTGACAAAGGTTGTGCAAATTGACATGGGGTAAAAAGATGTGGGAACAGCTTTCCATTATTTCTCCTGCATTTATGCCACATTTCTCTGACACAGTTACAGTTTCTTATCATTTTTCGGGGTAAAAAAATTCTACTCTTAAACTAGGAATGGAAGTGAAACAAAACACAAAAAATATGCTAAAAAAAAACAAAAAAGACTTGAAACCAAAATTGTGGCCATCCATAATCTCAAGGGGTCATATTTACAGTCATATAAAATTGGCACTGCCTAGTATAAAGATGTATTCCCAGGCATAATCAGAATTAAAACATACATTTACTTTTCTGTCTGCATGTTAATCTGCTTAGTATAAGAGACCAACTTGAGAGAGTAAATTAGATTTTCCTCTGACAGCTATTCCATCCACAGAACTAGTTTAACAGTTTATTCATGCTTACCAACACTTCAAACATGGAGATAATTCTGTTTCATTCGTTAATGATGGTGCCTGAGCCAAAAATACCACTTAGCTCTAGTCCTTGCAGGATTTGGTGAGAGGTTGAATGGGAAATTCCCACATTAGCAAGCAGTTTGAAAATGAAGCCACTGACATTGCACTTCACTGTTGTATTTTGGAATCCATTCAGGTGTCCAGTTCTACAGAATCCTCAAAATGTCAGAGCCATTCCCCTTAAGGGTACTGCCCTATGGCTGATGTACTAGAAACCTCCTGAGTTAGCAATATGAGCTCAGTCTGGAACGACGCTTTATTTTCAATATAGGAAGGAAGCTATGGACATTCAATAGCGCATTACAAAGAATCACTTACATATCCTCTATGTATCAGTCCACTATAGAGTAAATCTAAGGAAGTAATTTATTTTGTCTACATAGAAAAGAATGTTTATGCTTGCATTTAAAATTTCCCAGAGGTTTTCAATTGCAGAGCATCAAAGAAAGATGTATGTAACCCAAGATTGTTTTGTGTGGGTTTGAGTTTCTGTTTCATTTTTGTGAAGGAGCTAGAGGTGTCTTTTCTCTCCAAAATTAGTTCCTAGTTCTTAGGAAACTCTTAGGAAGCCTTTGATGGAAAAAGAAGGAGACAGATTTCTGCTACTTTGAGACAGCAGCAAGTCTGAAAAAAATAAAGTACCAGAATGTCAGACAGTATGCTTTTGGACAGGCCATTTCTACCTTAGAAAGAGGTCATGTTAAAATCAACAAAACAAAGATTTACACCTTTAAAAAGCCATCAGCACTCATTTTACTCTCAGTCTTGCTCCCCTGAATTTGTTTTATTTTTTATTTTTAAATTCTGAATAGTTCTGCACATGATTGTTGCAGGTCAGAATGCAATTAATGTTAATGCTTTTCTTGTTACATCTTTAAGGACTTCTTTTCAGTATAAAACCAAAGGAATATCAGACTCCTTTTCAATGTATAAATGTGAAAGGGTACTTTCCCTAGAGGAGCAAAAAGTAGAGCCAGTTCATGTTAGTTATGATTCCATTCTGGCAAGAAGTTAGATCATTTCACTCTGGACGTCTCTTTCTAGCTCAAGTAATAAAGACAGGTCTGGAAATCTGATTACTGTCTCTTGTCTGAAATCTTTTAAATAACTTAGAAAAGGTCTCAGTGAGAGCAAGAGAGGTAGAAAACCTATTTATAAAGTTTTATATGTAAAGTTTATGCTTTAGCCTTATTGCTTAGAGCTCAGAGTCTAAGTGATGTGATTACCAACATAAATGCACAGTATGTTATGACTGCTAAGCCACTTACTGATTTATTTGTTTATTCTGGCTACAGCACCGGAGAAACAACCTATAGGTTTTCTGCATTCTATTTGCAACTCTGTAATGCTTTGAATCTCAGCCCAAAAGGCAATGGAAAAACAGAAAAAAGAAAAAAAAAAGCTGTCAAGAATAGCAGATAAAGATAAGCATTAGTTCACAAAATTAGTTTTGCCCCTACACATGCCTCCTTTGCTTTTATTCTTTCAAAAATGAGAGTGAAGGGGTGTGGCAACAACAGGTGTAGAAATGCAGGTTTTTAAAAAGGGTATGGAAGGCCAGGATCAAACCACAGCAGGGAAAAACATCAAGATTGAGGTCCTTGATCAGGCAAAAATAAACAGGCACATTTTAAGCACAGAGTGTCTGCAGTAGCCATTTCATGTATGACCTGGAGAAAATGTCACTAGACAAATAAGTTTAACGAAATAACCTATGCACAGAAAATATTGAAAGAGCAAATGAAGGAAAATTCACTTCATAAGTAGACCTCTCTGATTGACGTTTATTAAACATCTTGGAGGTGTTCTGGTAAAATATTCTGTGCTGCAGAAAAGGATTTATGACTCTATAATTTGGCATTAGATTTTGTGATAAGGAGATGAGATATGAATCAAATGCAAGTATGGAAGTTAGTTCACACAAGGTACCCAAAGCCATAGCTGTAGTGATTAGACAATTGACGTGCCTGTGTAACCAGCTGGCCACACAAAATCCACTGTTCAGTGCTGCTATCGCCTGTGCTTTGTTGATTTAGAAGGACTTACCATCAGGTTGAGTTGTTTTTTTTGGTTATTTTTCTTTTTAGGGGCACTTAATTTCAAACTACAGACTTTCTAAGTGACTCACATCTACTTTTCAAAATGAAACAGGAACAGTGTCAGCGCTTCTTCACTCAAACTGTAGAAGTTAGAGAATCACTGAATAGTTTGGATTGGAGGGAACCTTAAAGACCATCTAATTCCAACCCCCCTTGCCACAGGCAGGGACATCTTCCACTAAACCAGGTTGCTCAAAGCCCCATCCAACCTGGCCTTGAACACGGCCAGGGACGGGGCAGCCACAGCTTCTCTGGGCACCCTCTGCCAGGGCCTCACCACCCTCACAGGAAAGAATTTTTTCCTAATACCTAGTCTAAATCTACCCTCTTCTGATTCTCATTATGGAGTCGTCACACCTTCATCTCAAATTGGTGAACACAGGTAGAGCTAGTTTAGAATATTCTGTCATCAAACTTTATCAGGAGAGAACCAGTTTTAGCAAGGTTTATGAAGAAAGAGATCTAAGAAGAGAATGTGCATTTTTGTCACAGGAAACTCCAAGTCCAGGACAGTCTGCTGAGAAGGAAGGCATGAAGTTCAAGTATCAGGTCTGTTGTGCTGCAGCAGAGGACCTGTACCCATGTGCCTGAGATCACAAGGAAGTGTCCAGACCCTTAGGTCACAGATTCCTGCAAAACCTGGTGTTTTGACAAACAGTCTCCATAAAACCCAGGCTTAGAACAAGAGACTTGCAGATCTGCCAAACAAAAGCAAAGACAAATGAAATCAAATACACCAAAAAGTACAAGTCCAATGGGTCACCGTCTGCTCATTTGTATACCGAGGGTTACTCACATGGAGGCAAGAGTAATAATCATAGACAGACATTAACCAGACAAAGGAGCCTGTACTGTGTCAGAAAGATATAATTGTCAGTATTTGCACAAAACAGCTCAGTTCTACAGAATTTTGGCTTTTAAGCAAAACCTACCCTGTCAGAAGACTCCTGATGACCTAACACCTAGGTTATTTGCAGGAGTCTCTAGCACCAGTGCTCCCACAACCTCCCTCACTAGAAAGGTTTATTGCAGGATATATTTTATACAAAGTAGATTTCACAATTCTGAATCTTGAGGGTTCTCGAAGGGTTGAGCAGGCATTCAAAAAATACCAGAAAATGCTTGCAAATTTGTTTAACCTAAAAATAAAGAAAAAACTTATTCTGATTTATTTTTAAATCCTATTATACAGTAGAAAAGATCTTGAGCAGAACTAGAGAATAAAAGAGTCAGGACTGCTGAGAAGTAAGTAGTCCACCAGTAATCTAGCATCTGGCCGGGAGGCAATGCCATTTCCAGGCTGAGCTTAGTCATAAGACCGCACGTAGGTGCTAATGTGAAGCCCTAACTCTTACTAAACTTTCAGCTCCAAGTCTGTATGTAGCATTTTTATTTATTGACATACGGGGTGGGGTCACATTTTGCTAGCAAATACTGCAAAAGGTTTCTTTCTAAATGCAAATTATTTTTGGGATCTGCTTTTGACTCATATTGGAAGCAAAAGTGGGAAATTCCAGTATTTTGTAACTTTAATTTCATCCCTACGACCTGCAACAAGAAATTTCAGAGAAGTTCCCTACTGAAAACTGTTTGTGCTGTTTAATAGCACCACGCATGGTGAGCCAGCTGAGCTCTATTTTTGTTCCCTGACAGCCTGCATGTGGGACTGGGCTTTCAGAATGGTTGCTCATAGGCAGATGTGACAGTCTCTTCTTCCTCATGTGTCCACCTACTCCTCATTTCCACAACAGAGAGGCTGGACCTTAATGCAGAGGTACGTCTGACCTCCTGAATATTACAGCTGAAGATGAAGCCAAGCTGGCACCAGTTTGCAGTGTAACCTGCCTGCATTTCTGTGTCACAGCTTTCTGATTCCCTCTTTAAAGCCAAGATATTAACAGCTGTAGCCAGGTTTTATGGCTGTACAGCACTTGAACACAACCTGACCAGATCTGCTTCAGAACTCTGGGCCATGGAAACCCAATCCCTCTCTGAAAGCATCAGGGATACATATTGCTATCGACAATCTGCCTGCCTGGCAAGCCCTGTAGGAACACAATTAAGTCTACCTACTTGTTTAAAGTTCAGTTCAGTGTATATGGTTTCATCAAGAAGTTAGGAAATTTGTTTAGTTTTGCTGAGAAAACATCAAATAAAAGTTAAGTACCTAAATCACGTTTCTGCCTCTCTTCAAAATAGTGGGTAAAAGAAAACTTGGCTTCTCCAAAGGATTTCCTCAGCTTCTTTCAGTTCTCCCTGAAACACCTTTTCAGTAGCATAAGCAGTGAGTTTATAGCTAGGCAGATGAGTTCATTATTGGCTTGGGTTTTTAAGAATTACTCTATCATGAAGCAGTTATGACACTACTTTTCCAGACTTTTGCCTAACTCAGTTTTGCTTCTTATTCAATTGCGAGTACTTCAGGACCAGCATTTTTTTTTTCTTCTATATTCGTAGTTATATCTGTGTTTTAACGTAATAATCTGTGATATACTGTTGTGTTTGGGTTTGTTGGGGTTTTGTTGTGTTTTGTTTTGCTGTTTGGGGTTTTATTTCCCAAACAAGAAGTATCCAATTATACCCTCTTGACCAGCAGTTTGGAGCTCCTGGAATATTAATTATGTGTAGCTCATTTCAAGATTCCAAGATATGGTTGTATCCATCCTAATTAAATCCATCCCACAAGTGGAACATGGTCAAGTAAGTGGCAAGAGGTTAAAGAGATAATTATTTATCCTACAATGTCTTAAACTAACTTTGGAAATATGCTTCAACTGGATTTTTAATTAATATTTCCCTTAAGTGATCTCTATTTCCTTAATGACTTTGGGTATGCGTTAGCGGAATTTTCTGATGGTGGAGCTGGGGGAAATCATTAAGAAAGGAAAGAATAGCTTATTATACATGAAGAATGATTTTGAGGCTTAGAAAAATAATAGTGAAATGGAAAATAGTATGAAATTTAAACTCAGAGAAAAAATATTAATAAGAATTTCTGCTATGAGCCTATTAGGATTAGGCCTATTAGGATTTGCAACACAGATGAGGTCTGAATACATTAGTGGTATGGCAGACTCTCAGTTTATAAGGTTTCCAACTAGATTTAGTATTTCAAACAGCGACGGAGAAGTATTAAAATAAGTGAAAATCTCATCAGGAATACTGTGGGCAATATTCCAGAAAAAATAATTCTAACATACAGCCCTCAGGTAAGGGAGGTCTTGATGATGCAGAAGTCTCTTCTAGGTATACATTTCTATGCTTCTTGGCAAACTTCACTCTGTAATTTCATTGTTTAATCTTCACTAAAAGCCTGTTCAGAAAAGCAGGCAAAAACACATTTGGCCTTTTGACTTGAGGTAAGGAGCAGGGAACACTGATATTAAAATAACTCCTTATTTTCCTTATGCATCAGTTTCCCCGTCTGAGAAACAACAAAGTTATTTTCCCAGTTTTGTAAACATAATTAGGCTAATTAAATACTCATCAGTCTGAATGATGAATTAAGCACACTTTGCTCTGCCTCTGCCCTATACCACAACTCATGACACTGCCTAATACTACAACTGAAGAAGACAAAAACATCTAGCTTTAATCTAGGTACTGGCAGCACCTAAACTTACTACTGTCTCTTTTTATGAGCCTTTAAAATGCTTCAGATGCCCAAGGCACTGCTTCTATACAGAACCACACCGGACTGCAGAGATTGCTGGGCTCCCAGGAGAACAGTTAGACTAAGTGTTTCTCCAGCAAAACTGGAAAAGACCCAGGATATAGGATGGCTTTAGAGAATTACCAGTCTATACTTACAATGAATCCTTGCCAATAAGAAACTATAGAAACTACTGAAACATCCAAAGCTTTTCCTGTTGAATACTTGTCACTATGAAAAGGATACAGGATTATGTGAGAAAAAACAACCAACCAACAAACCAAACAAACAAAGCAGGAACATAATTCTACTATTTACTTTGTTAGGGCACTGGAGAAAAAGAGTTGGAAATCCTGGTTTGATGCTTGTAGTTTCCACTAACCTCCAGCAAGAGATATGCAAGTAGGAGTTTAATACTCCCTTGTCCACAATAAGCAATGTTAACTAGACTGACGGAGCCAGTGCTTTCTTCCTCTCCCCCAGTGAAACTGGGATTTGCTCCTAAACATTGATATCACTTTAACAGGTCATGAAGGGAATGTTTCTTGCTCATAGCCTCTCAGAAGAGGAGATGTGATTAGGCCACCACTGGCTTGAGAAGATAATTAAACCCAGATGTTCTGTTTGCTAAGTACTCAAAACACTAAGACAGCAGTGGAGGGGGGGTACCTATGGGGCAGGCCAGCCAGGCACATCCTTTATGGGTGATTCACATGGTAGGAGGACACCCCCTGATGTACCAGGGAGGGATCTCACATATGGAGACAAAGAGCCTCCAACTCAAATGATGCAGTGCCTGAAGAGTCCTTCAGCCCACAGCTACAAAGTATGATAGGATAATATCCTGAATGAATAGCCAATTCATGAATCATGTATATATGACTCTTTTTTTCAACCTTTCAGATGTACTTTTGGAAATTTTCCAGTCACTCAAGAGTCTTTTTATCCCCAAATACCACAAAAGATTAAGGTGATTGAGAAATCCTCTCTGCAAAGGGGGGAGCTTATTTTTAGAAAAGCCTTCAGATGTCAGCTTTAATAAGTAGATGATGCCTGATCTTCATGGTTGCATTGTGATGTAACTTGAAATGGCCTGCTAATCTGAGAAAGCGTTATTTTTTGGAGAAGATTCATAACAGAATTGAGTATTGCAGTATCTTGTTTAAATGTTCTGTCATCTGGTGGTCTTTACAGCCTAGAGTCAAGTTCAAAGGCTCCCCTGAATGATACATGAGAAGAACTGCACATAGAATTTGGATTCTCAACAGTGCATGTTCTGAGAAATAAATTGCCATAGATAGCTAGAAGGTAAATCCACAAAGTCACATACGACTTCCTCTCTGCCTGCACATAGTATGTCAGACAGGTGTGTTTACAGCTGAAAATAAAAAGAAAGTCTTATTAGGGCCTAGAATCAATCTGTTTTAACTGCACATACATTTAAATGATAGATGGAAGAGCAGTTGCCTCTGCTTTCTACTCAGTAGCTCAGTGGTACATGGAGATACAGGTTCACAGTGTTTTTCAGCCTTACGGAGTTTTAATCTATGCCTTCTTCTGTAGAGCTTTAAATACTAGGCAAGGCTTTTTTGGCAAAGGAGGTTTTTTTTCTCATCAAGGTGGTCTTGAGAGGTGGACTCAGGTCCGTATTCTAGACTAAAAGGCTTCCGGGTATTGTGAGAAAGAACATCAAATTTGTTAATTGTCCACTCATTCTTTGAGTCCAAAGTAGCAAGATTCATAGCACTACAGACAGCCATACAGCCAAACTCGGGTCTGAAGGATTTCATTGAGTGTGTAGGATAACAGAGGTGGTTCATCATAATAAGCCTTCTATTAGCTGTGAGGCAGCTGTCCCTTAGGTCACTCTTTTGATGAGCAGAACTTTAGTAGGAAGCTTCAATCTCCTAATTTGGATGGCTGTTGTGATTCCAGTTAATTAAAATTTGCCAGCTGGGTGGATAGAAGCCCTCCTCACTGCAGATTCATATTGTATTCTGTTTGTAAATGTGCATTGGGACACAACCTGTCTTCATTTCACAGCCGTAAATAAATCAATACTAGCTTCTTAGTAGTGTCAGTGAAAGCAAGATTACTCTCCGACTCTTTCAAAGGTCAGATTTTAAATGGCATCATGTAGTACTGTTCCTCAAGGTTCTTACACATCTGCAGAATCATGAAACTGAGCACTTACTCTAAGATACTGTTCTCGCCTTCAGCCCCTAAGGCTCTGAACAGCTCTACCTTCCATTCCTTGTTGATTTTACATTCCAGTCTTTTAATCAACATACTATGTTGTACCACATCATACGCTCACATTTCTAGGAGGCATTTTGCATTTGTTTACATATTGCATAATATTTACAGTATCACTTTTAGCAACAGTGCAATTTCAAGTAAAAAAAAAAAAAAAGCAGCCAAATTCAATCTGACATAAACTGTGCTGAATGATTTCAATTAATGGACAGAAATATAACCACCTTTAGCTCTCCATTAACTTATTAGTTTATCACTTGCTTTTCCCAGTTTTTCAAAACTCCTCTGTTAGTCCAAGCTTTACCAAAAATTAACAAAAATATTGAAATTCCCTTGAGATAAATTTCTTGGGCTGGGTGCAAGTCAGTAAGACCTGCTTATATATAATCTCCGTAGGAGATGCTGCATTAACACAGACTTCTCCATAATTGCAGAAGCATTTATTTTTCAGCTAACATGAATACCAGGAGAATTTAACAGGCTGAAATGAAAGCATTTCGCAGCATAATTTTGACGACAAAAAACTAAAGTTACATTGAATGGACAAAATGTATGATTCTAAAATCCTATTAATGGAGTACTGTGTAGGAAAGCCTAAACCAGAGCCAAAGAAGTCAGATACAGAGACTGACAGGTACAGCCCCAAGTGCACAGCAGTCTTCCTTGGATGAACGGTCTTGATTTCAAGCAGAAGAGAGTTGTTCCCAGAAGTTTAGATAATTTATTAGCATGATGATTCAAAATCCCATGATGATGAAATTTGTTCCAAATAAGCCGTCACCTCCCCACACAGCTCTGCCATGTACCATGTAGAACTGTGGACAGACCCACAATGACGTTATCATTGTAATCTTCAAACCAAGGATACAGAGGAGCCCGTTGTGGGGAGGCAGATGGATAAGTTGGTTTTAAGTTGAACTGGGACAGATGAAAAAAACTCTAGCTGAGGGACTGATACCTCCTGAAGGCAGAATGCAGCACTGCAAAGATATACAAGCTGACATCATGAAAGTAGCATGGGATGCTAGCACAACTTTGCATGCAATCAGTTAGCCCTTGGTTAATCCCCATAGTGATTCCTCTGGAGTGAAATTTTCCATTCTGCTTTCATTTTTGCAGCTGTTTCAGCAGTTCTTAGTGCATCTATGTCAGATGTCACATGGTGGTTCTTATACTTCACTTTCTGTCCCTGATATACCAGGGATGAGTGATGAGTGACTATAGAAAAGAGAACGTGTTGCTGGAAGGTTTTTTGTTTCCTTCTGGATGTTGCAATCTGCTATATATTAAAATGAACAAGTTCACATCTGCAAAGTGAGGCGTGAATGTTTATTTTATACACTGAATACTTGACAGATTCCCAAGCTTATTAATTTCCAAAATATTATATAGTTTATTATATTACTTATTTTGTTTGTATGGTGCCATTACAAGTTAGAACCTGTTAATAACCTTGAAAATGAAAATAGTATTACTTAGCAGCTGTAAACATTGTTCCATGAGCAGATTTACTTAAAATAACTCAAAATACTGCCCTAAGTTATTAATGCACTTTGTCCTGCAAAAGAAATGCACTTAGTATTAGATAAAACACCTATAAATCAAAACTAACAACCTTGGAAAAAGACATGGAATAGGTTTTCATAAAGCATTTAGAATTTTCCACTGTTTCAACATGAAGCAGCTACTCTTAATACCATAATATTCACATGAGAATTGATGCAACAAATCTGACTTCAGTCTGATAGCTGGATTAGCAGTTTGAATTAGTCTGTGCAACGAATAACATTTTTCTCATCTATTCAATTAGCATTAATCTCTCTAATTTTCTTAAAGTCACATATTAATCTCAACTAAAATTGCAGGTGTTAAATGTACATTTACAATAACTGGGTGCTTGTAGTACAAGAATGTTTGACTGCCCATGGTTTGCAGAAAGAAAGAGCATGATGGATAAATGATCTTTCAGTGGCTAAAGTAGTCCTAATTTGGCTGAATTGCCCTCACAAATAGCTCTCTCATAAATATGAGCATCTAATAGTGCTGCCAGAATAAATATGATCTACGTCTATAAAACTGGTAGAAGAGATTATTACCTTAAAATAATAATTTGTCTCAAAATAAGTCTCTACTACAAAACCAGCACTGATTTTTCTATCCATCAGCAGAATTCTGCTGCACTACAGTATATACACTAGTATAAAATGGATAGTCAACTGGCTGTCCTCTGTTGCCTTTATCAAAGCAAAATTCCTACTGCTTTCACAAGATATAAGACACTCATGGAAAAGCTATCACTATAGTCACTCATTAAAACTTAACCACACACAAAACTTTTTTTCTTGAAATATACGAAACATAACAAATGGGGTCATATGCCAAATATTTTTGTAGGTAATAATAAATACACAGGCATGCAGTTAAGAAGAAGATGGGTGACAAAATCTCCTGAACACTGAAGAGGGAGATACAAACTGGACCACAAAAAAGGCAGTAGCTCAATGTCTGTAGCTTTACCCAGCTCTCGGGATGACCTGCTTCATCATGGCCAGGTGTGTCACTCAAAACAGAGCTGTCATTGTATCTTTCATCCCAAAAGATCAAAATTCATTCATCAGGCTGTAAACAGGACAGTTGAATTGAATGCAGAGAACCCACTGTTGAACTTTCTCATTAATTTCCAGTTACATAAAGGCATGAGCACTCTTTATTAGCTTTTTTTTTAATTTTATACTGAATATAATGGAATTAATATTTCCCAGTTCAGTCGTTCCCAGGACTGAAATGTGCTGAGCTACAGAGGATCAAGTCATATTAGCTTTATTTAGGCATGAACAGGCTTACACATTCTATGTGTGTGATAGGACTCCTCACGCAGAAGAGTTTTAGGCTCTTGTCCAACAGTGTAGTGGGCAGGATTAGGAATCTGATTCTACAAATTCATTTAGATTAGCACCCTTTGTGAAGATTAAGAACTATCATCTCAAAACTGGTTTACATTTTCAAAATATGTCCTTGTAATGACATTTATGTTTTGCATTGATTAAGGGCTTCGTCAGGTCCACCCCTATTTACACAATTCATTCTGGGCATTGCTGATGTGCTTTCTGAATGAGAGCCTAATTCTGTGAGGTGCTGAGTTGCACCTGAAAAGACCATGTCACCCAAGACTCAGTTCAACCAGGCCTTGAATGCTGCCAGGGATGGGGGATTTACAACTTCCTTGGGCAACCTGTTCCAGTGCCTCAGTACCCTCACAGTAAAGAACTTCTTCCTCATATCTAACCTGAACTTCCCCTGTTTAAGTTTGAATCCATTGCCCCCTGTCCTATCACTACAGTGCCTAACGAAGAGTCCCTCCACAGCATCCTTACAGGCCCACTTCAGATACTGGAAGGCTGCCATGAGGTCTACAAGCAGCCTCCTTTTCTCCAACACTTTCAGCTTCTGGATAAGTTGAAGGCTGTTGACAGTGACCAGTAGGCTAAGGAAGCACTGGGGAATGACAATATCACAGTTTATGTCTACAAATCCACTCTAAATACCTAACTAGATAGAGATTATTGTCTAAAAAGAACATGGCATTTTTTATAAATTCTAACATTAATGGAGTGGTACTTTTTCAAAATAGATAGATTGTGACAGGGCACAACACATAACAGTATCAGAAACATAATATGAAATATGTACTTCAAAGAACTACTGTCAACCTGAGCACATTTTATGGGATGATCTGTGATCCAGATGGTAGTGAAGCTGAATTCTTATTTTTTCACAGCGTTGAGGAATGAAATACTGTGATTTGATGCCAGTGTTTGATCAATAAAGAAAAATGTTGGCAATACTTTCGAATATTGTGCATTCTTAACTGGATGACGTGAACTCCGGTGATTAATAGTGGTGCAGGCTTGAAAAATTACTGGAAAAAGCTTTAAAATTATTTTCCTTTGTAGTGTATTTCCATTCAGTGGATTGGCAAGGAAATAACAATGAGAATTTACTGGTAAGAATAATCTATCATTTGTACATTCTTTATACTCCTGTCCAACTGGCAGTGCTTGAGTCCCTGTTTAAGTTTGCTGCAGCACTACCTGGATCTCTAGATATAAAAATTAATGTATGATTTGAAATATTAATAATAAAGTAGGCTTTTCACTATGTTTTGCTGCAGTGCTCTTCACTACCTCATATTATTCTAATATATTTATAATCTGCAGAAATTCTACCTATATTTATGAAGAGAAATGGGTAGAAAGAATTTATTTGGTAGAATTAAGCTCCTAAACCCTTGTCAATAACATTTTTTCTCATGAAAAAGAAAATCCTGTAGAATCTATACCCGCTTTTAAAACATTTTAATGAATGGAGGGTTTAAATGAGATCTGTTTAGGATTTCTAAAAATATTGGAACTGTTGCTGTCCACTAAGCTGACTTTAAATTTTCAAAGAGTTTTCCTTTTTCTGATTTTGGAAAAATGCATGGGATGAAAGCCTCCATGCTCCATTTTGATCCTTACTTCTGCCAAAATGATTCAGATAGTTCTGTGAATGATGACAGACTCAGTGTTTATGATTTTCTATGCCCCCCATGTGAAAGCCTTTTTCCAGATTTTTACTGATTCCAGGTTTTAGAAAGTGATATTAACTATTATGGTGAACATGTGCCTGCTGCTTTTTTATTTTACATAAATCACTCAAATTCAAAAAACTTGGAAAATTACAATTTGCACGTGATCAGTAAAGTCTTAAATTTTATAGATCAGTTCCTTGGAAGCTCTTTGTCTCTTCCCTGGAAATATTCCAGATGGCCTGAATAAAACTTTGGTGTGCTACTGTAGATGATGCCAAGCCTATATTCGGCTGAATTGTTAGCATATATTCTCTCCAGTTGGCTCCAAGCAATGCGGAGCAGGGAAGCTGCCTCATTCAGAGGTAGAGAGATTTTGTCAATAAGTAAATGTATGCACCACAGATTGAAATAAGAGAGACCAGGGAAAAATGTCATAACTAATGTGGCAGACAAGACAGTGGGTATGTTTACATTAGGGGTTTAGTCTGGGTAAGAAAGACACTTTTTGTGGCAATGACATCTCTTGCCATTTATTATCATCTCATAGTTCTCTTGCAGAATTTCATACATACTGCTAGAACTGAAGACATTATTGCTGATGTCATCTGGTTAAAAAGGACCCAGAAAACTTATCTGGCTTCTGACAGGTCACACAGTCATAAATAAGCAATTTGCTGGGTACCTAAGCAAGCCTGTCATCTGGGCACAGTCCTACATGCAAACATTCAAGTGTGTTCTTAAGAGCATATGCATTTGAATACTGAGGGGCATCTGAACTGGGGTGTGAGTCTTAAGAGATTCTAGGAGTGTTCTACACTGAAAGAATACAGAAGAAAGTGAATGCCTTGAGAGAGTACACTTGTATATAGAACGCTCCTACCTATGCCATGGAAAAATACTGACTTCAAGATGTGTCCATGCTAAGTTCAGCAAACATGCTACAGGGCCTAAATGACTTACCTACATTCCTTTTTTACATATTAATTTTGGAAGCTTATCAAGACCCCAATGAGCTACCAGGTGCCAGAAGTAGCGTTATTTTAAATAGTTTGGGAGACCTCTAGTGGGCCTCCTTCCTGTAATAGCTCTCACAGCCTACCTAAAGTCAAGTTGCATTGGCATGTAGCTTGGACTATGTACATGTATGTAGTTGACCAAATAATTAGAATTATTAAATGTGACTGCTCTAAAGCAATGCTTCTAAACAGAAATCACACAAAAGTATAGTAAGTACTTTGGTTCTCAAATGTTTGAGTCAATTTGAAAACTTACTAAGCTATGCAATGTTGAGCAGAACAACATCAATATGATTAGAAGTCTGCATTCAAATGCTTATCTTCTGGTGTATTTATAATTACCAAGTCTCATTTTAGATTTGCAAAACAGAAATGGCATTTTATTTAGAGTTGTAATTCAAGTGACCAAAGCATGTTCAGAGCATCACCTTGTCTGGTTGTGTCTGCACAGTCCACACTGTATAAGCATCAACATAATTGAAGCCTCTTGGGACTTTTTCTTCATTATATTTTTGAATGTAAGATAGAAACAGGACCACAAATCTTCAACTTGTTTACAGCTTCAGCAGGAATGGACATTAAACCTGAAATACTAATATTTAGTGCTACCTCATTTAAAGGAGTACTTTCTAATGCAGGAATGATTTTCTGGTCAATTCCATGTGCAGCCTCTTCAACTCACATTAGTAAGATTACAAGAATCATGCTTATTTGCACAAATGCCTATTTTTCTACTGCTCGGTGATCATGAGAGCAGAATATGCTTTTCTAAAAGATAGTCAATGTTTCTAATGCAATTTCTGTTTCCATATTGATCACTTATCCATAAAAGATTTTGTGCAAACATAATACTTAATAACTGCTTAAGACATCGCCCGGTTAAAAATAACTCCATGATGTCAACAGAAGCATTTAAACCTCAACCCTGTTATACCAGCAACTAATTCACATTAGTACACTGAAATCAAGAACACCTTGCACGTGTCGGGATAAGCAGATATTTATTAGTTTTACATTACATGCTGAGGTTTGCAAAAAATACTTTGATTTCTTTAGTATGAACTCACAAGGATTATGCAGGTACATTCAGAATACATGAGAATATAAAAGTATGTAAGTATCAATTCCTTTTTCTTCCCCATTCATTCTAGGAAGTGAAACCAGCCATGAGGAGAAAAGCGAATCTCTTGTCCTCACAGTGGTCCTAATCTTGCAAAGGCATATAAATGCATAGTGCTAACTCTTGTGAGACTTGGATTTGGCAGAAATAATTGCTTTTGAGAGTTACACATCTCCAGAAGCATTTCCCTTTGGTTGTCCATCATGCATAAACATGGGTTTATATCTCAGCCTTTTCCTATTTTCCCCAAAAATAATGTATTCCTCACCCCATTACACCTCAGGAGAGGAGACATCATGTAGGAAAAGGAAATATTATGCTTCCTTGCAGAACTTGCTTGTGATATCTACAGCCCCCTAAAGACAGTCAAGATCTCTTGGTACCAGGCCAAACCATAAAGGGCAGTCTGAAAACCAATGCCTCTTGCCAATCCCAGCCCACTTCCACACGTAACTGAGGGAATCGTTGTTGTAAAGTGGTGAAGGGACAAGGGCTAGAGTGTGTGTTAACTGTCCACCTCTGTCAGTGCTCTGATGATGTCGTTTTGACTTTGGTGAGGGGAATTCTTTTTGTCCATGTAAAAGAAGTTTGTGGAAATTGTGTATGTAGGTATATTTTAAGTTAATACTAATTACAGAGAAAGCCTTTTCATTTCAAGGACATTTATAGTTCATGAGTACAAAGGCTATACATCACCAGAGTAGGAAGTCTCTGGTGTCCTAACAGGACAAATTTCCACTGCCATCTCTGGTAGCTAGGTCTCAGTAACAATAAATTCCTGTGGGATACTCCAGATAAATCAAATTTCATTCAAGTACAAGAAAAGCTGCTTCAAAAAGTTCTAAATGAAGATGATAAAAAAACCAGAGCCATAAATCAATCTGAAAATGTGTCAAATGAGCATGGCTATCCTACAGAGCAAATTCTGTGTCTCAAACTATTTGAAGATGGCAGTCAATGGAGAAGTCTGTTGCAATATTTAAATTAAAGAATACGTGATACACAACTTTATTACAGACTATATTACAAAGCCTTTAGAAAAAAACATCTTCGATACACCATCAAAAAGACTATATAGTGTTAACTAAGTAGTTGTGAGATGAGATATGGTGTGGTGACTGGTACAAAAGACGAAGACTGAAGAGCAACTCTCAGCACAGAGAAAAGTCAGCAATACAAAGCTTTGTGTAGTTAAAAGTATTTATTATGGATGTAGAAAAGAATGGGAACGTTGTGGTAGCAAAATACAGGTAAGTCTTTACAACATCTGAGAAATATGTACTGGGCACTGGAGTCACCAGAAACTTAGAGGCATTAACACTGTGGGCCCATGTGAAATTTGGTATTGGCAGCGCAATGTGCACTAGCAGGAATGATCTGAAGTACACAGACATTAGTTTGTCATAGTTATCTAACCATTCAGAATATTTTAAAAATGGCAATACTTCTGTGGATCATTGAATAAGTAGATCAAATAAAAAGAGAAAGGCATGCATAACAAATATCATATACAATAAGATGTTGTCTCTTCACTATATATGTTAAGATTAGGCCTTCACTGGAATGTCATGTTCTGTTTGTCCCACCCCAAGTAAAAAGTAATGAAAATAGATGGGATTCTGAAAAGCTTAGAGGTATAGATATATTCACATTAAAAATAAATTAAAAATGCCTATCTGGGAAAGGATGTGATAGAGCTATAACACAGGAACAGCCAGGGAAGTTAAGTCATTTATACTTACCTATTTCCTAATTTAAACACATAGATATATCTGGCTGAAACTGGAGAGCCATTAAAAAATAAGCTAAGTTGGTGATAAAAGCTTAGCATAAATTTCAGAGAAGACAGGATGCTTGTAAGGATAGATATTACTGCACACAACATTTTGGATGGGAATAACAACAAAAGCATTTCTGAAAAGCAGTAGAGCCTTAATGATCAAAAATATATCCTGACCTTTGATTACAGGAGTTTTAGAATGAAAGATTCCTCTCCTGGCACTGTTGTTCCACATTCATCCACTATGCGGGTTCTTGCATTTTCCTTTGAAAAGTGAAAGCAAGGATCTTAGAATCATTTAGGCTGGAAAAGACCTGTAAGATCATCCAGTCCAACTGCTAACCTACCACTGCCAAGTCCACTGCTGAACCATATCCATAAATGCCACATCTACATGTCTTTTAAATAGCTCCAGGGATGGTGACTCAAACACTTCCCTAGGCAGCCCGTTCCAATGCCTGACTACAAGAAGAAATGTTTCCTAATATCCAATCTAAACCTCCCCTGGCACAACTTGAAGTCATTTCTTCTTGTCCTGTCTCTTGTTACTTGTGAGAAGAGACTGACCCCCAACCACATCGCTACAACCTCCTTTCAGGTAGAGAGCGATAAAGGCACACTTGACCTTCTTTCCTTTAGGCTAAACAACCCCAGCTCGTCCTCATCTGCTTCTCACAAAATGTGCTGTAGACCCTTCACCAGCTTTGTTGCCCTTCTTTAGACATGATCCAGCATCTCCAGATGAAACACAGGTCTGATGAAGACTAGATTTTTAAAAACTATGGGAGACATTAGATGCTTTACTTTTCATGTGCACAGTGAGAGACATTAGGTCCAGATTTTTCAGAGGGAAGTTGTCATCATTTTCCCAAAATACAAACAATCCCATAAAATCTCAGACAGTGAAGGTTAAGTAATAGTGCAATACTTCATTTATTTGATTAAAACCCTCTACAGCTTGTAATCAGCAGTAACATGTACTGGAAAGCAGTACAGGTTATTTTTATTTCCATTTAAAAACAACAACTGTGAAACCTGAAAAATAATGATCATGGCAACAATAATAAAAGTACATAGTCTGCTTTGTGCAGTACATTTCTTTCTTCATGCTCTGTGAGGGAAGGGTTGCTATTTGTGGTATGCTCCAAGTCTGCCTTTCAGAAGGCGGCCCAGCTTGGCTGGACAGCTTTCAGTTGCTACTAGAAATATGTCACTTATTAGGAACAGAGGGGATGTTTATCACTGTCTCAAGGGTTACTTTGGCTGAAGCAAAGAAACAGCTCAGTTATTTAATGGAAAGAGCTGGGTCAAAGGATAAGAAATTTATATAGTGTGTGCTCAAGACTCCAGCAATGCAGGCTCAGTTTCTCTCGTATATCTTGCTCAGACAGTAAGACAACGGCTATACGGGGTGGTCTATCTAATATCTAATGCTTGGTTTTGTTACCCAGACCCATCATGTAGTCAGGGTTCAAACCCTCTCCCTAGTAATCTAGAAACACCAGCTGCAGTAGAAAAGCTTGAACACAGCACCATCTTAATGGGTGCTGAGTATCAGCTATCCTTTCAGTCCTCAGCAGCATTAACAGGGGTATATATCCTTGCCATAAATTCAGTTGTGATCTCTGGTGAAACAGGAAAAGAAACCTAACCATACCTCCTTTACAGGTACCACTTCACTGAGCACTGCACAGCACTTTAGCAACAGAGAAACAGTTATAAGAAGTTGAACCTGTGCTTCCATCTGTTCATATAAATGCTAGAGGTCGCATTTTAGGATAGCCCAAAACCTACATCCAGCCTTTAAAAAGCCTCCTCCCCGTGTTTTAGTCCCCAGTACCAAGGTCATGCTTCAGATGAAATGTTTAACTAAGCATCAAATTGTCAAGCAGAAACCCAATTACCACGATAACAACCCAGTAAACAAATACCGGGAAGTCAGCACCACGTCTCACCCTAATTACCAAACCCAGAAGTTGGCCCCGGACCACAGTGACCTCAGTTCCACACCGGGTGTGGGGGGTGGCCCTTCGCGAGATCGACGGGGGCTGGGGCGGCGGTAAGCGGACTGCCTCAACCCCTGCGGGGAAGAACCTCTGAGGCAGCCCGGGTACCCTCACCCCGGCACCTGTTGCGCCGCCATTTGGCCGTGAGAGAGGGGGCAGCGGCCGCGGACTGCCCCGCTCGCCTCTTCTTCCCCACCATCAACTTCCCGGAGTCTTCCAGCCGCGCCAGGTGCCGCCCTCTCCGCGACAGGATGACTGGCGAGTGAGAAAAGCCGAGCGGCCCGGCGCAACTTGGCAGCACACCCCCAAGTCGCGGGCGCGGAAGGTATTTCAGCGGGAGCACGGCCTGCCCTCCCGCCAGCCCGCCCCGACCGCCGGCCCGCCCCTCTCCCCGGCGCCCTCCCTCGTCCCGCCGCCGGCTGACAGGTGCGCGCTCCTCCGCGGCAGCACCGGCCCCGCTCCCTTCGCCTCAGCCGGCCCGCCCCGCGCCCGCACCAGACCCGGCTCCCGCCCGGCACGGCCCCGGATTGTTTAGTCCTTGGGAAGCTGGTCTGGGTCCAGATTTTGCTTTGATCCTTCTTTATTTTTTTTTTTTTATTTTTGAGAGAGAGAAAAAAAAAAAAGGCCAAAGAAAAACAAAACCTGGAGACACAGTAAAAGGGCTCTAGGAAAAAGTTTTGGATGGGATTATGTGGAAACTACCCTGCAATTCTCTGCTGCCAGAGCAGGCTCAGTGCTGCCTTCTCCCCAGCGGCGCAGCCCGCGCCGGGCGCTGCTGAGAGACGCCCGGGCCTCGGTGCCGCGCCACCAGTGCCTGCAGTGCCGGAGCCCCTCGCCCCGCCGGCCCAATGCTCCTCCTCGGGCTGCTCCTGCTGACATCTGCCCTGGCCGGCCGGAGGCAGGGGGCCGCCGCGGAGTCCGACCTCAGCAGCAAGTTCTCCTTCTCCGGCGCCAAGGAGCAGAACGGTAAGGAGCAGCAGCTCCCGCCGCTGCCGGCGGGTAGCCCGGGGCAGGGCGGGGGCAGGCGCCCGGCCGGCGCGGAGTGGAGCAGCGCGGAGCTCTTTGGGCTGCGGGGCAGCCCGGCTCCGCGGAGAGAGCG